>VYZU01061706.1:9033-36408 GCA_013401355.1 Ceyx cyanopectus | reverse complement strand
TGTCTTTGTCAACCAATTCCACAGTCCCCACTTTACAATAATGCCTGTGGAGAACTTCACCTTCTCAGGCATTTATTCCATGCCTAGATATGTTTAAGTTTAATACTGGTAAACCAGAGACCCTGGACATTAACCCAGGACTGCAAGAACATATGCATATATATTCCTGTATCAAGTGAGTATAGACAATATAGTTAAAGCGTTTGCAGATATGATATTCTTTGGGCAAATGGTGGCAACAGCATCATGTGTTCTTTGAAAGTACAGGTAAGGAATATGTTGCCAAAATTTCTTTTCCTGAGTCTGCTAGAGAAAATTGCACAGATTGGATCTAATCTGCAGGCCCCTTGACAGGACCACACTTTAAATTAATTAGTGGGCAGTTATACCTTTAAAATCAGTCTATATTAAATTGTTATGAAATACAATAACTCATTTATTTTTGTTTGGCTATATCATACTGGTTTTTTCCTTTTTTTATGTATTTTGGTGCCTTTGTATTTGGGGAAAACATCTCTGTGGGCAGTCAGGGAAAATAGGGCTGTGCTCCATGGGAGGTGTTTGGGGTGGTTTTGGTGTTTGATATAATGAGGAGTTAAAACCTTTGCACCTAGTTAATGATTTCTGCTCCTGTGTCTGGATCCTCTGTTGTGTTCTTCACTCTTTTCCATCTCGCTAGATGGAAATGATGTAGATGACTAAACAACTCAAAAATGACTGAGTGGCCTCTATAAAGACTTTGTCCTTGTGGGATCCAAGTGTCATTTGTTGCTCCTCATTGCCAAGCAAGATTAAAAAATGGATAATTCATCTGTTCTATTCTAGCACAGGTTCAGGGTATTAATAAAATGAAACCCTGAAAGACTGACACATAGCCAGAGCTGAAATAAATTCTAAAAGAACCTTTNAAAAAAAAAAATATTTCTGTGAACCAGAGGAGAAAATGCTGTGTTGAACCATGTGCCTCTAACATGGTTTTTTCTCTGCTCTTCACAATGTAAAGTAGAAAACTAGTCTGCCCCAAACTGATTAATGAGGTAACTATACTAAAAAGCTTATAAATGTGACACTTGAGGGTATTTTTCTGGAGGTAGATGCTACTGGTGTGGTTTGGGTTTTTTTTTTAATTATTTGTTTAGGAAACCCATCTCACTTTATTTTGTTCTGTTGTTTCTGAGTGGCACATCTTTCATCTGACTTTATCTAAAAGTTAGACATCTTATTTGAACTGTTCATTTAGTGAAACTTTATTAATCTAGCCAACCCCCTTTAACAAAAAATAAAGTCAAATTGCTTAGAAACCAAATTAATCCCACTATGGAATCAAAGCCAAGTAGGATAACATTTTTCAATATATTTATATGTCTTTGTTGATGATAGAGTCTGAATGACTTGCCCCAGTACTTAACTTTTATGTGCCTAAAATTAGGGGGAGGAAGCCCATTCTAAGATCCTGTCCATTGTGAGGCATGGTCAGAAGACATCCATGACTATCTTACTATGTAAATTCTCTCTCTCTCATTTTTGTGACATGCTTCCTGCTCCCAGCTTTCCAGGGCACTATCTTCGTAATCTCCCTACTGTTGTTCATGCAGCTGAAGGACAAGACTGCAGATTTTTAGTATTAGCTCTTTTATGATGCATTCTGTTACACCCACCTCTCTCTTTCCTTTTGTTTATTTGGCCATAACCAAGACAATATTGCTCATGCTGAAACTGGACAGTGCAATTCTGCAGCTCCCATGGTTTTTTTCACGCTGACTGCAGGGACTGATGAACTGGTAAGAGCATTTATTTTCAAGAGAGGGCAGACAGCTTTTTGGTACAGCTGCTAATAGAAGGAATTGATTTCATAGTCAGAGCTAAATGGCACCTCTCTGGCAACAGACACGTTGAGTCACATCTGCTGCTCATGCACCTCGATGCTGTTCTCTTGGAAAATCTCCTGTATGTGGTCTGTCTGCTTCTCAGACACCAGGCTTTTCTGAACAGTTCATTTCAGCCAGATTTCCAAGCTGCTGAAGGTCTACAGTGGGTATTCTGACACTTGTTTTTGATGTTTTCCATGTACCCCATGTTCAGGTTAGTATCTTCCCTTCATGCTATAGGCTGAGTGGGATGTCATAATCCACTAGAAACTCATCAGTGTAAATACATGAGCACAAGAAGAATGTATTTACTGACTCCCTGCGGATATCAGATGATTTCTCCAAACTTTTTGGATCAATCTTTGGTGATCAAGATACTGCTTGGGCAAGGCAAGGCGAAGAAATTGCTGCTTTCAAAGTTTAATAGGCACAGGCACATAAAAAGGAAGGCTATTAGTCAGGCAACAAGACTGAAACAGAAATTAGTTAGGGAGAATCCTATGAGCTGACCTGAACAGGCAAATAATCCCTCATATGTGCCTCCCACGAAAGGTAAAAATCACAGGTTTTTGTCACTTAACATGATTTTGCCTCTAGACAGGAGATAATTAATCATCTACTTGTCCTCTATTCGGTAGATGGAGTTGTGAATGAAATGACATACTCACTAAATTAATCAGATCTTGAAAAAACGACACTTGACTTAATAAATTATGTGGATCAGTGCATAGTTTTATTTTGCAGATACAAAATTAAGTGCGTTCTAAGAAATGGCATAGTAATTAGCACCTGTCTTTTCTTCCCCTCCAATCAGTAACTCTGGCCTTTGTCTTATCTCTTTTCTCTTTCCTATGCATGTAATGAAGCTTCCCTGATCTTCCCAGAGAGATCTGTCAAATTGTGCCATATTCATTTTTTGACATGAATGTCAAATTATTTTTCTCAGGAGTACAAATAGTGATACCAAGGAAAACAAAACAAAACAAAAATGCTAAAGTAGCCATCTAGAATTTTTAGTGATGAATAATAAAAAATAACTTCATTTATTGTAAGGTAAATTCCAAGTGGTATGGGAAATTATTTGGAGGTTTAAAAACGTCAGTGCAGAATTTCCTGTTATTCATGTATTATTTCCTCTCTTCTTCAAATGTAATAGTACTTAAATTATAGCTTGTTTTTTCATTATGTTCAGGAAATATGATTCAGCATTTCTGCAATGTTTCTTGCAAATGGAAGTAACTGTATACCTCTAGAAATTATAATATTCAATAATCTCTGTAAATAGCAAGTCACATGGAAAAGTAAACACAAATGCAAATGGAAAACACTTTCAAATCATTAGACAAAATAAGAAATCAAATGCATAAGGCAATTATTTCAGAATACAGTGCCATGTTTTCTTCAACAGAAAACTGAGATGAATTTTTTAAAAAATCTTTAAAAGAAACCAACAGCTCATTGTAATTTTAAACACAACACAATCCTTAGAATATTATTTAAATTTTGTTACTTTTTGACAAAATGATACTTTTGCAATAGTAGTTGGACATCAAGAGATAGAAACAAATCTCAGTTTGGGAAGTCAGTCTCATTGTTTAAAGTATGTTCTTTATTTCTCAGTTGACTTTGATTAGTTCAAAGCAGTCCCAATTAAAGTAGAATTCTAAGGGCTCTGTTTTTCTGAGTCCAATCTCAACATCTCCAAGTCTAGTCTGAACTTCTCCTAGGACAGAGAATCCACAGCCTCCCTGGGCAACCTGTTCCAGTGCTTGACCACTCCACACCCTCTGGTGTCTAATGCCTCTTGAAAATTTTAAAAATGTTCTAAAACAACAATTTCAGAGGCCTTGAAAAGTCTCACATCCTGAATCACTGCAAACAACATAGGTTCTGTAATTTGCCAGAGCTCACAGTAGACATTTTTTCATTACAGTTAAGGCACCAACATTTCATGAACAGTCAAGAGTTAGCTGCAGTATAAGTACCATTAATGATAAAATTTCATTCATTTATAAGAAGAATGGACTGAGTTACTTTTATTTTAGTTGAGAAAGAGTTATCATGAACCTTATATAATTACTATAGAGTGACTTTTATGAGAATTTTCACATAATTTATACTGCCTTCCTAGAATGAATTAAATTAAATCCCATTGTTTATATAAATATATTTTGCTAAAATCACCAATGACCAGGAACTTATTAGACATTATAAAATGGAAAAAATTCATTTGCATAACCCATATAATTTTTTGTGTAGTAAAACTGACACCTTGGCTGGAGAAGCAGGAATTCAGAGAGCACAAGAGAACTGAGTAAAGACTACTGAATTAAATTAAAAATGTCAAAATTTTCTAGAGCTAATAAAAATAATTTTCCAAATATTAGTGATGGGTGTCACATAGTAAATTTTAGCTAAAGACTGACATTATTGCTTTTTATTTTCATGCTGTATACCTCCTCAGGACAAGATCTAGAGAACAATATATTTATCTTCTTTTTTTTTTCTTGAGTCAGATTCCACAAGAAAGAGGCCTAGAAAGGTTACTCAGACAGATAATCCTGCTTAATCTAGAGCAGGCCCTTGAGGAAGAGGGTATATATAAGGTTTATCTTTAAGAGGGGTAGGGGAGAGATTGGAAATTATGGACTAGTTATTTTAACCTCTCTTTTTGCAATAGTGAAGTTTCAGTTTCTCACCACCACCACCCTGTGGCAGGGGGTTTGGAACCAGATTATCTTTAAGATCCCTTCCAACCCTAAAAATCATTTGATTATACCATTCCATGATTCTATTATAACAAAAAAAACCCCAACAGCAACAAAATATATATTTTTTGTAAACACACAAAAAGTAGCAAGAGAATTCGTAACAACTAATATAAATTTGTCAAGAACATATCATACTCTCTCAATTTCATTCTGTGTTGGTAAGTACTGAATATGCAGAATAGTATCTATTTTGTATCTTGACCTCTATATTTTTTAACTGTTTTGTGTGATATTTTCATAAAAAAAAAGGGGAAGTGAGGCCTTAATGAAATTATTATCACGCAGATAGACACATGTTTAAGAAACCATGTTTTCTAGTTATTAATGGTTCTTTGTTGGCTACCATTACGTATTGAGTAGTGTTCTGCAGAGATCAGTCTTGTTCTCATCAATGTTCTCATTAGTGTCTTGAGTCACTGAGTAGGTAGTCAATGATTAAATAGTGTAGTGTGCTTATTAAATTTCCAATGACATCAAGCTGTGAGGGTCTGTAAACATATATGAGGACAGACCTAAAAAGATCCTGACGAATTAGGAAAATCATTTAAATAAATTGGATGCAATTCAGTAAAGAGAAATGCAGAACACTAAGCTTCAAAGATCAAACATTTCAAGATAAGTCGTATGACATAAACAGTAATTTTGCAGACAAGAATCTGAGGCAGACTGAGTAGATATTTTCCTGAACATTAGACATAAAAAATGTGGATATTTGTGTTTGAAGTATTCAATATATTAACCATGTATAACCACTGGGAAGAAATACCTTTTCAGAGAACCTGAAATGTTTTAAAAATCTGCTTAAAATATCTTAGAAGGGTCTATATTTCTCCAATGATTACTAAAGAGTCTCAGGACAGAAACTCAGTTGCAGATATCCATACTGTACACAGACAAAAATATATCAAGTGTCAGAGCTGGATATGTTTCTCTTAAACCAAATTAAAAGTATCCTTTTTATCTGAAATGTGTTATCACTATAAAGGATTCAAAGCTAGTTATTGAATTGAAAGTTCTAGATGTAGATTTACCAGGGCTAAGGAGGAAGCATCACCAGTTACTCCCATTCATTAGCCATCTCTTCTATGGCTACTCGTGTCCCCGGAATCTTACAAACCAGGAAAAAAATATTTACACAGCAGATGTTCAAAACTTTATGAGGAAACACAATTAGTCAAACATCACAGTGTTGTTGCTACACCTCTGAAGCTTGGCTCAATTTATGAAAGCACTTCAGAGCTCTCCTATCCAGAGTTTATAGTTGGCTGCCTAGAAATCAGTACAATTGTTCAGACCCTTAGAGTCATGCAAGTATCATCCTGGCTGCTGTTTGACAAAATTCCTTAAAAAACCTGTCCAAACACTGCCATAAACAGCAAGAGATCAGACTGCTTTAACATGCACAGCCCAAATTTTATTCAAAATGAGTTAAATTTTGTTTCTGATCTATGGAATTATTTCAGTTGCCCTTCTGGAAAACCGAATAGGGCCTTCCCATACTGAGGGTTATTATCATAGAATGATAGAACATTTGGATTGGAAGGGACCTCATAGATCATCTAGTTCCAACCTCACTGAGATGGACAGGGATACCTTCCATTAGAGCAGGTTGCTCCGAGCTCCATATAACTTGGCCTAGAAAACTTCCACGGAGGGGGCAACCCACAACATGATGAACAAGAGCTAGGAATATCTGCATGCTAAAGACAGACCTTCCACATGGTCACCCATAAATGAGACACTAGAATGGGTTGCCCAGAGAAGTTGTGGATGTCTCATCCCTGGAAATGTTCAAGACCAGGCTGGATGACTCAGAGAAACCTGCTCGAGCGGGAGGTGTCCCTGCCCATTGCAGTGGGTTTGGAGCTAGATCATCTTTCAGCTCCCTTCCTACTCAAGCCATTCTATGACTCTATGAAATACTAGTGAGGTGTTTGACAGTCTAGTGGAAGATGAATGATATTCCTGGCTAGCACTGGGATTTTGGGGTAACACTTATAGAGGACCATGGATGTGTAAACTGGCAGACCCAAAAGTAGAAATCCTAGAAATAACTGATAAAGTACTCAAAGTCTTCAGCTGCACATTACATGTAACCAAGCAGATTAGACTGAAAATGTTTCAGCTCTTTTCTACTGAACAGCTTTGTAGCAATGATGTGACAAGCACTGCTGGCTCCCAGCACACATATATTTTTTTTAAACACAATGCCAAAGGATTCTCTGCATCTTAGAGAAGTCTTTGTATAAAGTCCTAAGACCACTGTATTGTATAGTGCCAGGAAACCCTAGTGACAGTTTGTTGCTCACAGGTTTAAGTCTCTGCTGTTATATCCAAAGTGAAATTGGTGATGTGCTACAGCTATAATGGAAATGCCCATGTCTTAAATGTTTGGTTTTGGGTTTTTTTGCACAATTCAGAGGATCTAGACAGATAGAATCTGTCAGCAGGAGATTGCATATATTATTCAGTCCCGACAATAAATTGTTTTTAAAAAGAAAGTGCAGACTTTACCAAAATGAACAGTCAAAACAGTCAAACGCACTGGATTTCTTTCTTTAATCTGATAGTATTTAGCTTTTGAGAATTTAATCTTGAACTAAGCAGTCATATGGACTGTAAGTCTGATACCTGATGTCACTGTCTGTGTCAATCAAGCAGCAGTGTTATTTCCATCAAATTTATTGGAGTTGTATGTCCCTGGACACTGGCTCTGAGAGCTGAGCTGCCAGCAGCCTAAACCAGGAGAAGTTCAGTGACATTTGGATGAGAATGATTCAGTGCCTGTTTTTGCTGAGGAAGGGGGTAGGAACAAATACAGTTATGCATGCAAGGAGCTCTGTGTTCAAGGTCTGTAAACATTGAGAGTCCCTATTTCATAAGTGTTCTGTGACACTTTTATTATGAAGTAGATAGCACAAGGATGTCCATAACCTGGTAGACACGGATGTGAACAAATATGTCTCCCAGGGATGTAATGAGACCAGCAATAAGCGGAGAAGGCAACTTCCCTATCACAGGCAGAAAAGTCTCAGGTAGCTGCACTGACACTGGTTCCTCCCTCTTGTCCTCTCTCTGTCCTATGCCCTGAGCCCTCCTGGGTCCTGGTCCCTATCACGTCAGTGTCTTTTCAACACCCTCAGTGACAGCTCTGGTGCCTGTTGTGCCCCCTCAGCCCATGGCCAAGTGCTGCTGTTGCATTTCTGCTCAGGCATGTTTTTAATGGACTTCATTTCCTTCCCGGAATGAGTTTTCATCTGCTAACTCTCACTTTTTCATCATTTCTGGTAAAATGGTGCAAGTGTAGGCTTTGCTAAACTTAGTATGGAAATCTTTCACAGTCTTGGCGTAAGATATTTTTAAATTATAAGAAGCCCTTTTGATAAAAAAACGATCAAAATATACATTATATACATTCCTCTTTGGAAGTATTTGCATTTGTGTATGAAGGATAGTGACTGCAGAGGGTTTTTTTGCAGCTGTTCTTTGCACTGAAAAGCACTTTGAAATACTTCCTGTAGATCTGAGAGTTATCTAATCTCATCTATCCTGAGAATAACTGCCCAGACTGTATCTTCAACTCCTATTCTCTCATATCTCTTCTGCCTTATTCTTCCATCTCTCTGTGTAACGTTATGTCATGCAACTCTAAGTTCTTATAGGTAAAATGCCCTCTGATTCCTCAGTGAGGATCCTCTCCTGCATTACAGCCATTTATTCTAGCATAACATTCTCTACTGTTTTGCACAAATGCAGCATAAATATGCCCTCAGAAGAGAACTATTACAGCTCAGGCCCTTGATCTCAGATCCTCATTATGCAGTCCACCCTCTAATACACTTGAGGACTTCCTTGATGTTAATTTGCACAATACTTCATTTTGTTAGCTGAATACACAACACATCTCCTATAATTAAACAGAAGCAGATAGATCAAACAAGCTTTTCTGTGGAAAGAATCTTATTTAAATGAGAATATTAACTTGGGCAAAACAAGGGCTAAGTTAAAATTAGATCTGTTTCTCTGTGTGAGCAAGCAGCTTGTTGATTAGGGTATACAAAAGCCTCACTTTTGGTTGAATGTGGGTTAAGTCATAAGGTGAGACCATTTTTAAGATGTCCAACTGCATTTTATGTCCCACACTCCAGAAGATAATTCTCAGCATCAAAACTGTGGTTTTCCAGGGGTCTTAAAATTTTTATTTCTGATAAAGAAACATATGTTCATTCCAAAATTAGGAGCCTTAATGGATGGTGGCTATCTGATGGGGCAAAATGGCCCTGCTGCTTGTACATCTGTATGTGGGTTCTTCTATGACATAAACCATCATAAAGTATTAGAACACTTTTACAATCTAGTTCCAAAGCTAAAATGTAGTTAAGATATGGATTTTATTTAAATTTATTGTTAATCATTGTTCAATTCAGAAATAGACTAATTTTTTATCCCTAGATCTTTCAGAATTACTCTAAGTGTATAACCTTACATTCATTCTGTTAGACTGAATGACTCTAAGTATCTAATCTTACATTCAGTCTGTTAGGCTGAATGACCATACTGCATTTACAATGTTCATGTTGCCAGCATGGTAGTTAGGTTTTTGATACTTTTGATATAAATATGGAAACACATTTTGTTCTCACATGGAAAAAATATTGGAATATATTTGCATCTTTTGTAAGAGACATAACAATGGCAAATATTTAATTATACCTAACTACATCCTAACATAGTTTACTTTGCAGAAAATGTTTTATGATTCTTCCTAAAAAAAGTCCCTTCCTTTGGACTTATAGCTGTTGAAATCTGATTGGAAATAATTATGCACTGAGTTTACATAAAATCAGCTGCCATGGTAAGCAATAATTAACATATGTTATGTTTACTTTGACTTTTAGTTCTGATTTCTCAGTGCTTTACTTTTACATAACAATGCATATAGAGTACACTGGCATGCACTGAAAAAGTCTGCAAATTGAGACTAAGGAGCTGCAACAATGGCCTGTCTTTTTAAGAAGCAGGTTTGTTTCCCTTCAGTTGTAATGTGGACACATTTTCTAAATATAAGGATGTAGTCATTTAGCTGTAATCCTTCTTACTCACTTTGAAGAGCCACATTTCCATGTCATGATTTCTTTGCTCACAGTGGATTACTGAAGAGATCTGAGATCTATCAGCACTTTGTGTTGGATTAAATATTGTTACAGGAAATAATAAACCAAGTTTTCTGTCAACTTGTCATTTTTATCTTTTCTCTTTGTTCTGTATTTTATCTACCTCATTCACTTATCAACCTTTGTGTACTTGTCTCTTTTCACTATAAATCACCTAAAATACCACATTGGGTACTTAACATGATGCAGGACAGACCTCTTGGAGCAAATGGTGCTCTTCCCTCCCACTGAGAAGAGCAAAAGAACTGCATCACAACACTACTGTACCCCAAGACAGCAACACCATGACAGTCTAATAATGATGAAAATATAATATAAATTTCTTTGCAGGCTTATGTCCTATTAGCGAATGGGTCAGATGTTAAAGGGTTTTGTTTATTTGTTTATTCTGCACAAAATGCATTGGCCCTGTAGACAGTAAGCATATACTTTGGTAAGATTTGAAACAGTGCAGCCAGAAGCTTGTCATCTATCTTTAATACTACAAGGATACGACATTAATCAATTTTTAGCAAATCTCTGTTTCATGTCTGAGCATGAGAGTTTTACTTTTCCTGGTAGCTGCTCTAATTGCCTTGCTGAATGAAGCAAATGTATAGCTCTGGGATCAGTAACCCTTCAACTCTCTTTCCACAGGTTTATATTACTCTGGTTGAACATACCAAATTAAAATGGGCAGATACTGTTCTAATTTCTCATTGTTTTAATCCTGACTTCATAAGGAAAGCAGGTTTATGTGAACATATTTTTTCAATGCCATTCAGCCCTCCCTTCTTTCCTTAGTGACTTTGAAATACATTTGGTCATTTTCATCTATATTTGACAATGTCTAGATATCTCAAATATATTAAATTCCTTTGACTTTCATGAAAGTAGATTGCTGTAACTCAACTTTAACCCTTCTCTCTGACAGCCTAGCTGCGGAGTAAAAGATGATCTAAAGCCAGACAGTAACTCACATGAAATAACCAGTCAGCCCCCATCACAACAAGCTTTGCTGATGCCCTTCTGTCAGGCCAAGTATGGACAGAAAACTCAGGAGGGAGCAGGTGGTTTAAGTGCCCATGACTGAAATAGGAAAGGTTTTAGGGATGGGTGCAGCTGAACAAAATAGGGCAGAGGAAAATGAGTGTGCTTGTAAAAAGCCAAGGGTAAAGCTTGAGCAGGTATAGAAAATCCAAGAACAGTATAGAAACTTAAGAGTAATACCCTTACTCCAGTGGAAGACATGAAACACATCAGGACATTAGAGTGGAGGAAGAAAACAAGGAATATGGGAGAAACCTACATTTCTAGGTTAATGACCATATTGATTCTTCAGCTTACAAAACAAATAAACAAACAAAACGAAAGCAACACGCATTTTTGTTTACTTCTGTGTAAAAGTTTTGAACCAGTTCCAAGAAAGTACTTTGCAAAATCCAGTAAAAGTGATTTCTATCTTCAGTTATGGAAATTTGTTTTGCTTTCTATAGATCAGAAAGTTTCCTAAGCTGGAAAATCACATGCATTTTCTTTTGCTTTTACATCAGCCTGGAAGTGAAAGTGGGTTTAGTTTTAGTCT
This sequence comes from Ceyx cyanopectus, assembly GCA_013401355.1. Lineage (NCBI taxonomy): Eukaryota > Metazoa > Chordata > Aves > Coraciiformes > Alcedinidae > Ceyx > Ceyx cyanopectus. Next base: position 25,031 of record VYZU01061706.1, on the reverse strand, counting down.
TCTATCATAAAAAGTAACAAATTTAACTCTTGCAGATATCTGAGTATATCCAGCACTGGAAATGGTGCCAGAGAAAGAATGAGAGACAAGGTCATAGCATGTTCCCAAGAGGTTAATATACAGGAGACCAATCACTTCTAGTATGAGACAGGACTGGAGATCCAACAGTCCTCAGCTGGGCTGAACACTTGAAATTTGCTGAGAATGCTCTCCATCCCATCATCTAGGCCATTATGAAAAAAAAAAAAAAAAAAAGAAAAAGAAAAAAAAAAAAGAGGTGGGTATTTGCTTCCTGAGGAATGCCTTTGGTAACCAGCTATTAGTCATCTTTGTACAGCCCTTGAGTGCTGCCAAATGTCCACCTACTTTATTGTCCACATCTTCAGCCCATATTTCACCAATCTGGATACAGGAACACTTACAAGCAAGTGTCAAAAGTCATATTAAAGTCACTGAACAACACCCAATGTCACCTTCATTGACTCAGTCCTCTCAGCACAGTAGGCAGTCACTTCATGAAAGAACTGCCAAATGAATGTGAAACTGCATAATTAGTCTGACCATCATTTCTCCGGATGTTGGATTTGGTTAAACATTTGTTCTGCACTATCTCAACTGAAAACTGCTTTGTCTCGTCAACTACTGGTGCTTATACTTCACACCAGTCACCTCCCTTACAGAATATGGTTGTACTACATACTTAATAAGATGCATAAAGTATATCAAGGCTCTTGGTCCCAGGTTTTAGAGGTCATATTTTTTTTTTGTTATTGTCAGTAATTTTCTGAGGTTATTATTTTGCAAATTCTTTTCCACCACCAAGTTATGAAATTTACTGACCTTCTTTTTGTTGTCTGAAATTCAGAAAAAACTCTTTATAACCATATTTTCATATATAGTTCATTATATTTGCAAATATTTGTTTTAATTGTTTTTTTTCATTCTTTTTCCCCTGCTTGATTAACCTAGAGATATGATATGATTTCTACTTACTCTTTTGATGACTGAAAATAATATCAAGGAAAAAAATCTGAAGATGGAGCACTTTACCTTCACATGTTCTTACAGGAAATCGTCAGAATACAGTCTTGTGCAGGAAACGTTGTGGAAATCAAGTGATAACCCTGATATTCACTATATAATCACAATCTCCCAACCCCCTGCTGGTAATTTCGTCACCTTCACTGATGCTGTGGAGTTGGCACAGGGCGAGTCCCAGACTGGGCCCCTCAGCAGTCAGGAGCTGTGTTCAGGAGCACACAGATCAGGATCAAAGGCCGTGTGGACAGTCCTCCTTGGTGCTCTGAGGGGTGCACCCTCCAAGAGAGGAAGAACGGCAATGAACTTGTCTAGGTGATCCTGCTCAGGCAGGGGGGTTGGACTAGATGATCTTCTAGGTCCCTTCCAACCCCTGACACTCTGTGAAATCTGTGAAGAACACCCTGAACCGCCAAAAGCCTAGCCTGGCCTAGGCCACCAGCCACAGACCCTCTGGGTCCCAGAGCTTTCTATACTGGATATGACGTATATGGAATGCCTTGTTGGTCAGTTTGGGTCACCTGTCGACACTGTCCTCCCTGAAGGTGAGGTTTTTCACTTTATGCACCCCCCAGTGTGATACATAAGGTCTAGCAGTGGCTTTGGTCTTTTATCCAGTCCTTGGTAGTAAATCTGAACACGAGGTGTTATCACTGCTAGAAGCAGACACTGTCTGTCAAACATGTGCTATCTTCAGAAAGTGCAGTTAGAAAGTCTGAGCTGAAAAGTGAAATCACTGAACAGAGTTTGTTTTGTTCTCAGACCAGGACACTTGTTTAAATAGCAGGTTCTAGCCACAATTTTAAAGATTACTGAGCTATAAACTTTGTGAGAAATGAAATTATAAGCTTTGGGAACTGGGGATTTTGATGCCATTTTAGCATCTCAGCCCTGAAGACTGAGAGCAGGTGGGTTGAGTATGATTCCAGCTTCCTCTGATTATGCAGGAATGATTACTGGGTACTGCAGATACTTTCTCTTGAGTAAAGGTATGTCCTTTAAGGAGTTTCTAAATTCACCTCCAGCTAATGAAAATGCATTCATCATATTACATCTTATTAAAACTTACACTGGACTCCCTGCTATATCTGGTTCTTTGAGTTATTCACAAAATAAGACAAAATGGTTAATTTTTGAAATTAAAAAGTGAAGGAACAACAAAACTGTACCTTAAAATGCCCAAAACAAATAATTTTATTTCAGAAGCATTTGCACAAAACCACTGGACCCCTCACACTCAGAAGGAAAGTTACCAATGCAAATAGCTCCAAGTCATCAGATTGAATTAATTGCTAATAACAGCATGAGACCAAGTTTTTTAAACCAGTTTATGCCATTTGGTTGTATAGGGTAGCAAATTTGTGTTAAAGTATTACTTGTATGTTTATGCTATTTTCACAAATGTATTTTATCACATTTCTATTGTTTTGGTATAAAGTTAATACAGTTGCCTAGTCTTTGGCCACTGTAATTGTGACTCAGAGTCAAAAAACACAACACAAAAGAAACCCAACATGAGTCAGAGCCTCTCAAGCTATTTCTATAAAGGGCATTCAATCTCAAGACCCACACCTCTAAATGTATAAATAAGTAAAACTAGAGTTGGAATGTCTCCCCCTATTATTGGTAATGAGCAAGCAGCTTGTTGATTAGGGTATACAAAAGCCTCACTTTTATATACCAAGTCCAATTATTGGTATCATGAGAAAGTATTAAGGTTTTTTTGGTGTGCATGTGTTATATTTTTAATTTTTGCTATTATTAGTTTTGAATAAACTACCTCTTAATTTCATAGTATATTTATCTGTTTTTGTGTTTTGTTTCAGGATGAACAGTAATTCCCAAAAGACATTCTTTATAGCATGCAGTATTTTATACTTTTACACAAATACTTTGAACTAATTAATATAGTCCTAGATTGCAGATTACTACCTAAATTAAATTTGTTTGAACGTTTTCCTCTTCTTTTCAATTTTCTGAACCAGTTTAGAGACAAAACTTGCAAAGTATCTGGTAGGTTATTCTGTACAGAAAGTTTTTTGCTGGAAGATTTTTCATGTGATGAAAGCCAGATACAAATCAGAGATTCTTTTAATAAAAATCCCAAATCAAAGAAAAACGCTAGGTCTAATCCAGACTTCTTTAAGAATAAACAAAGGATTTTTCTTTCACTGAGTTTTACAGAAACTGAAATGGGCTTCTGGACAGAGTTGTCCATTGTCAGTTTGCAGCACCATGACCACGGGCTACCCCTGTTACTTTGACTTTATAAACAACTCACATTTCCACAGCCAAAGCTAAGAGTCCTACATGCCCTTGCCAAATAAGACACTTAGAGATTAAATCATTCAATGAACTGAAGATCCTTTTGTTCACTGTTCTGGCTGACTGATGAGCTGCTTATCCTACTTTTTCTGACGACATTTCAAAATACACCTCTAGTACAATCTATGTTCCTAAGGAGCATTTTAAGAAGTTTGTGGGTAGAAAGTACCATATGTACAAACCATTGCGGTGAGTTCAGAAGATTCTTATTGAAGATTCAGTTTGGTCTTTTGAACTGAGAAAATATTTGTGGGTTTTGTTCTGAAACTTACTAAATTGCCTTCATTATATTTCTGCAGCTAACACAGATGTCTTCTGATATTGTGCTACTCATCTTTTATTAATTGTCTACTTAGACATATGAACAGACCATTTGAGAACTATAAGCGTTAGCAAGCTGAACTCTTCTGTATTGGATATACTCATAATCTTTCTCTTAACAAAAATGTCCCTCATTAAAAGAAAATATTCAGGTATTGAGACAATATCCGCTGTATTCATAAACAATCTAGAGTTGAACTTATTTACTAACTTACTTTTATAATGGAAATTTATGTGCATGTTGTTTTTACGTATTGATGTTCCAAATTTAATTGTCTTTCATGGAGAAATTAATTGCTCTAACTAGCAGCAAAATTTATATCATATGTACAACATTTTATATATAAATCATAATAGACCTTAGCATGCTGTTTTCACCTTAGGTGTATGAGCTTTGACAAAAATCTGGGAGACAAAATCCACTAAATTCTGTTTTGTGACCACTAGGTTTCTGCATTCTTTTAAAGATTTCTCTTTTCTTTTTTATGTTTTTCTATTACCATAATTTACAGTAAAATAAACATAGAAACTTCAAAAGTTGGGTTTTCAAGGTAAAAAGAAATCTCAAGTATTTTATACTATTAGAAAATAAGAGTGCTCATACAGAGTTAGAACAAATGTCTGTGTAGTCTGATAGCCTTTCTCTGACACTGGCTAATAAGAACTTCATAAATTATAAGACCAATGTAATCACACAGTGATTACAGAGTGTCTTTTTCTCTCCAGTGTCCTGCAGCTCAGATTATGCTGTTACATTTCCATAATCTTGATGGTTTTATTATTCCATGAATTTGCCTAATTGGTATTTAACCCACATAAGCTTTTATCCTCCAAAGCACCCAATGGGAAGGAATCTGAAACAATGCTTACACATTGTGTTAACATATTCTCTAATCATTTGGAATTGCCATGTCCCAAGGCTGCCTTGAAGATTTATGATAATTGACAGTGTAGCACTTCTACAGCACCTCAGGACAAGTAAAGCAAGGCTGATGAATAACATGAAGTGGTGCAGTGATTTTCAGTGGCAGGTCATACCTGATGAGACTATTAGAATGCAAAGTTGCTCAGAACTTGGATACGTGAAGGGGGAAGAACAGAAAGCCCCAGTGCCAAGTTGTAGGCACAGGGTGTGAAGACTGGCAAGGAGAGAGGGAGGAAAAACTTCAGATACCCCATATCTTACAGAATCTATCCCACTAGAAAACCAATTCAAATAGTAACATCCAAATGTCTGTTAGGTACATTGATGCTTCCTGTTATAAGCATAACATGTCTGAGTGATACAGCTGAGGTTCCCTACCACTAGAAGGGTAGGGCTGCAGAAGTGAAAGACTGGAGCAATTGAACATGTTGTCTAAGGGTCCAAAAGTTAAAGCTACTGAGTATAGATTAAAAGAATAAAAGATAAAACAACAAACATTAATAAAATAAGATGTACCCATATATGATAGCATTTGAGATGTTTCTTCCCACATGACCATTCAGAAGAGACATGGAAGAAAAGAAAGTTACTGACATTAGCCAAAATGGATTCACAAAAGGGAATGTCTGAATAATCTGACAGACTCAGTACACCCACTGGAAAGAAGCTTCATGGAGAGGGACCCTGGTGTCCTGGTGGGCAGTAAGTTATCCACTGAACAACAATGTGCCTTGTGGCCAGGAAGGCCAGTGGAATCCTGGGGTGCACAAAGAGTGTGGCCAAAAGGTCGAGGGAGGACCTCTCCCTCCCTCTGCTCCGCACTAGTGAGACCACATTGGGAGTATTGTGTTCAGTTCTGATTTCCCCAGCTGCAGAGGGATGGTGAAATACCATTTCACCTTTTTTTTATTTGATTTCACCATTTTATTTTTTTTTTTTTTTTTTTTATTTCAGCATTTTTGTATTTGATGGACTGATAATTATTTGGGAATACTGAGGTGTAGCTCAGATGTCTTACACAACTGGACAGCTTTTCGTTCACTAGCCTACTTCTTTAAAACCAGGTGTACACCAAGGTGTTTAGATGTATTTCTTGCTTGCAAACACTACACTTTGCACATCTGTGGGTACTTGGTGAATTGTAACTGCATCCTCAATGAACTACTACATCAAATAATGTTGTTTCTTAGCTTCACAGTTACAACTTCCCTTTTGGTGTTGCTCCTGTTTCAAACTAGACAAGTAGAGAACATTCCCTATAAACAAGAGCTGAAGATGACACCCTGGCTTTCCCTCAAATTCTTCTATTTGGTCATGAAAAGGGACATCAGGCCCTTCTTGGTGTCATGTATTCTGCTGCCATCATGTGGTTATTTCTTTTCATTCACATAAAGATTTATAATAAAATAACATGTAGGTTTTGCACCTCATGTAAATTGTAGGTAGCACCCTCTGTCCTGAAGTGTCTATAAAACTTTGAGAAATCCACTCCTTAGGTTTTAACGTTTTTCGTATTTATTAATAAATGAGGTATCTGGCCACACTTGCCTAACAAGTACTTTAGAATTTTTCTGTTAGATGGCAAAAGTTACTGAACAAAAATACACATTATTTTAATTTTACACAGTGAATATTAACAGTGAATGCACATATCATTTTACAATGCAGTAAGCAACTTTGCTCACACATTACTTTTCAGTGGGTTGGTTCAGTGTCATAAGCTTACAATGTTTGCTCCATGGCTTGTCACCTTGAGTTGCATCAGGCAAATTCTATTTTTTTCCCTATATTCAGTTTGTCTTAGATGTCCAACAATTGAAGAAGCCCTCTGGATTTTTCCTTTTGTTGTGAATTGCACATTTAGGAACAGGAAAGATTTTTTTTGGTGTTTAAGCCTTTTTCCTCTGCTTTTAGTCTTGAAGATCTTATATGAAAGTAAAGAAGGTGTGCTCAGGGGAGGAAACTTCTTGGCCTCCAGTGCAGATGATGTAACTTTTAATATTATCGATCTTCTTGTGTTTGACAAAATTACACCAGTAGTTGTTGATTCATTTTGGAATCACCTTTATGGGGAATAGTCTCCTCATCCAACCAGAGCTTCAGCAATTGAAGTGGACAAGTACTTCATCTGTTGATGAAGTCTGCTTGATAATGCCTCTCAACATCATGTGTGCCTTTGCAGCACAGGGAGCCTTGTATTATTTAGAATGCACAGTCACCATGTCATTGAGTCTCCTTTGTCTATAAAACCTTCTGAACACATTGCTTTGTGTGTCTGTCGTGGTCTCTGACCACTGCACCCTCGTTAGGTCAGCTGTGTAGTCATTTGTACAGAGACAGAGGAGTATGTGGCTTACTGAAGGATAAAGGATTTCAGTGTATTAGTCCTATTTACAGGGGTGGAGGGTGTGGGGGCAGTTGTCTGTCCTTGCTGTAGTTGTCAGATTTTTGGCTTAAGCACCAAATGCAATTTTCCATTAACAAACTCTTTCTTAAACATATTGCTTGTATTACCTGACATGCCAGTTTTGTAAGTGATAAATGATAGTGGTTTGAGCAAATACTGATACATAGGGCTGTTAAGTACAATAGTCCATGTTAACCAAATTAATAAAACTTCAAGCTTCTGCATAGAACACTTGGGTATGCTACAGTGCCTAAGTTTTAACTTATAAATATGCGTGAATGCTGAAAAGGCTGCTGATCTTTCTGCCTGGAAGCACTGCTCTCTTGCTGAAATGGAGCACTGCAGCACCTACACCATGCCTAACACCATTTGGGATTTACAAATTGCCTGACATTCCCCAAGAGCATTGAATGAAGTACAGATCTAGAGGGGGGAAGATGCTTTTCATAATATGGTAAGCAGAACTTTATTATCCCTACACATTTGCATTTTCTATATTAAGACACAGTTGCCTGTTGCTTTACTCCCTTTGAGATCTCTGCAGTGACAAGCAGAGAGGGTATTACATGTTAAAGTTGTGATGCCTTTTTCTGCTCTTGCAATGCCACTCTTTTCCTCCCATTTGTTTATAACTGTGTAAGATTCCTTAGGGGCAGACTTTTTCTACATTTTAATGTTAATCTAGGTGGGAACTGATTTTAAAAGTTGATTCTCATGTACTTCTCAGTATATATCCATGTGCACGAGTCACGTGGATGAAGATGGTTTGTCCATTTATCATCAATCAGAAACTGTAATTGAATGACATCTGAATGAAATTTTGATAAACTGCTATCTTCATATTGTCAGCTTGGAATCTAAGAGGGAGAATGAGGGATAAAAGTTAGGCTGACAGAGTGAATATTAACATTTTTGCATACATAACAGGTTTTTTCTCAATACACTTGGGAATGAAAATGCTGGTGCTCACTGATGCATTTAACTTCTTTTCTGCTCAATTTCAAGTGATTGCCAGTATTGGCTGCTCTGGGAAGTATTTTGTCTTCTAAGAGCTTCAGAGCAAAGAGTAAACAGGAGCAAGACAGAAGAATAAATGTGCTCCCAAGATTTTAATTGTAGGCCTCCAACAATGTTTAGACACCCTTACTAATACTTGTACAAAGTAGAGGTTATCTCATGTTTTTAACAGCACAGTGCTGGCTTCTCTCTGGCACAATGGTCTGGCTTTAACAAAAGGAGAGTGGCCCTTGTGGCCACATAAACTAAAGCATGATGTTCAGTTACTCAATTAATTTTAAATTAAAAATAACACATTTTAAATAATTATAATTATTTAAATTAATCTATTAAAATAAATTAATTTGCCCTAGCAGAGTCAAACTCCTTTGCTTTGGCCAGAAAAAATACCTGCTAAACAAGCATGTTAAAGCAAGTCAGCATGTTGTTGGCTTGCTGTAACATGAGTCTTGTGACACTATAAAAAATGTGGACATCATTATCAAGGGGTGGGGAATGAAACTGATAATTTTCCAAACATCTCTTTAGGAAAAGATATCTTAAAAAATTAGTAGGTTGCATCCTGGTTTGTTTTGTTTGTAAGTGCATAATTTGCAGTGATGAATCTCCTGATAATTGGAATCCATGAGTCAAAGAAAATGACATGTTAGCATCCTGGAGATCACTGAAATTTGATTAATCTGGAGGGGTGAGTACCAATCATCTCACTTGACAAGGTACTTTACTGAAAAGAAAGCTAAAAAAAAAACCAGGTAATTTTCCAATGTGTAAATTATTTAGCTTTCTACTATGAATCAAATTGCAGGAGGAATAAGATGGGAATTTTCTAGACAGCAGCTTTTTTATAATCACTGTGCCTTGCTAGATCACACACAGATGCTGTAATTACCTTAACTGTGGTATATTAATTTTCTAGCAAGATACTGACATAGGCAACACGGCATTATGCTGTTTTTTTCTTCTGAACATAACTCCTCGGGCATATTTCTTTCTAGGATAACTCATACAACCATAAATCTTCCCTCCTATTCTTTCTATTGATAAGCAACTAGGGAAGCCTAATGTTTGTGAAGATGAAAAGGTTCTCATTATTATGATTGCAATTAAACAGACCTGAAAAGCATTTTAAAACAAAACTGAGAAGAGGAAGTTTAAGTTTTACTGTACTTCAGTACAAAAATAAAATAAAATAATCCCCATTACAGTAGTAAAGATACTTAAAATCTGCATAGAAAACAATATTTGGCCATCTTTATGTGAAGAGCTGTGTATGCCTCTTTACATAAGGTGGGGAAGGCATTATGCCTAATTCCCAGAAAGGAGAATTAATCCTTTCCTCATCAACTGAGACACTCATTTACAGGGTAGGAGGCTGAAGGGAATTCCTCCAATGAAGAATGTTTTTGCAGGGGAGAACATGAGTTTTACAGAAATGACTTAGAACAGAGAGAAGCTAAAATGCTGATTTAACTAAACCACAACACTGTTTTGCAGTAGCCCTTGTTTTCATTGGCAGATAAGGAAAATGGAGAGGAAGGAGACAGATTGCCTGGCTTGAGCACATCAAAAAGGGCTGGAAAACCTCAGAATTAAGGCACATCAGTCCAATTTTCTACAAGATAATGACTGTATGTGCCCAAATTCCCGTTACTGCCAATGCGCAGCTCTTTGTGAAGTTCACTGGAAGCCCACAAGAAAAACCTGTCCTCATTGCACTCTTTGCAGAGTTCTCAAAGTTCACATTGCTGATGAATAATAAGCCACCACTTATAATTAGCATATTATATAAATCATGCTCAATAATAAGGGTATATTCCCACTCCTTAACCAGTACAATTAAAATAGAACAGGAAAAAAAAACCTGCATGACTGTTTTATTTACGTAAAAAATGTCATTAAAATTCTTTTGATTTTCCTGAAGGCATTTTTTTTTTTACATTAGTAGGAATACAGATCTGGCCTAATTTCCTAACTGCAAATTAATGAGGACTGGAGATATTTAAATTACAGTCAGTGAACTCAGATATTTAGAAAAGGGAATATCTCTAGTGAGAGAGATGTGTGAGGAAAAATACTGCAGTGAAGTTGGAGAAGAAAGGAACTTTTTGTGGATCGGTTGTACACTAGTTTTCTATATATAGCATTAGGATATTTATTTCAAGCAGGAAATTATTAGAGNTCAATCAGAAACTGTAATTGAATGACATCTGAATGAAATTTTGATAAACTGCTATCTTCATATTGTCAGCTTGGAATCTAAGAGGGAGAATGAGGGATAAAAGTTAGGCTGACAGAGTGAATATTAACATTTTTGCATACATAACAGGTTTTTTCTCAATACACTTGGGAATGAAAATGCTGGTGCTCACTGATGCATTTAACTTCTTTTCTGCTCAATTTCAAGTGATTGCCAGTATTGGCTGCTCTGGGAAGTATTTTGTCTTCTAAGAGCTTCAGAGCAAAGAGTAAACAGGAGCAAGACAGAAGAATAAATGTGCTCCCAAGATTTTAATTGTAGGCCTCCAACAATGTTTAGACACCCTTACTAATACTTGTACAAAGTAGAGGTTATCTCATGTTTTTAACAGCACAGTGCTGGCTTCTCTCTGGCACAATGGTCTGGCTTTAACAAAAGGAGAGTGGCCCTTGTGGCCACATAAACTAAAGCATGATGTTCAGTTACTCAATTAATTTTAAATTAAAAATAACACATTTTAAATAATTATAATTATTTAAATTAATCTATTAAAATAAATTAATTTGCCCTAGCAGAGTCAAACTCCTTTGCTTTGGCCAGAAAAAATACCTGCTAAACAAGCATGTTAAAGCAAGTCAGCATGTTGTTGGCTTGCTGTAACATGAGTCTTGTGACACTATAAAAAATGTGGACATCATTATCAAGGGGTGGGGAATGAAACTGATAATTTTCCAAACATCTCTTTAGGAAAAGATATCTTAAAAAATTAGTAGGTTGCATCCTGGTTTGTTTTGTTTGTAAGTGCATAATTTGCAGTGATGAATCTCCTGATAATTGGAATCCATGAGTCAAAGAAAATGACATGTTAGCATCCTGGAGATCACTGAAATTTGATTAATCTGGAGGGGTGAGTACCAATCATCTCACTTGACAAGGTACTTTACTGAAAAGAAAGCTAAAAAAAAAACCAGGTAATTTTCCAATGTGTAAATTATTTAGCTTTCTACTATGAATCAAATTGCAGGAGGAATAAGATGGGAATTTTCTAGACAGCAGCTTTTTTATAATCACTGTGCCTTGCTAGATCACACACAGATGCTGTAATTACCTTAACTGTGGTATATTAATTTTCTAGCAAGATACTGACATAGGCAACACGGCATTATGCTGTTTTTTTCTTCTGAACATAACTCCTCGGGCATATTTCTTTCTAGGATAACTCATACAACCATAAATCTTCCCTCCTATTCTTTCTATTGATAAGCAACTAGGGAAGCCTAATGTTTGTGAAGATGAAAAGGTTCTCATTATTATGATTGCAATTAAACAGACCTGAAAAGCATTTTAAAACAAAACTGAGAAGAGGAAGTTTAAGTTTTACTGTACTTCAGTACAAAAATAAAATAAAATAATCCCCATTACAGTAGTAAAGATACTTAAAATCTGCATAGAAAACAATATTTGGCCATCTTTATGTGAAGAGCTGTGTATGCCTCTTTACATAAGGTGGGGAAGGCATTATGCCTAATTCCCAGAAAGGAGAATTAATCCTTTCCTCATCAACTGAGACACTCATTTACAGGGTAGGAGGCTGAAGGGAATTCCTCCAATGAAGAATGTTTTTGCAGGGGAGAACATGAGTTTTACAGAAATGACTTAGAACAGAGAGAAGCTAAAATGCTGATTTAACTAAACCACAACACTGTTTTGCAGTAGCCCTTGTTTTCATTGGCAGATAAGGAAAATGGAGAGGAAGGAGACAGATTGCCTGGCTTGAGCACATCAAAAAGGGCTGGAAAACCTCAGAATTAAGGCACATCAGTCCAATTTTCTACAAGATAATGACTGTATGTGCCCAAATTCCCGTTACTGCCAATGCGCAGCTCTTTGTGAAGTTCACTGGAAGCCCACAAGAAAAACCTGTCCTCATTGCACTCTTTGCAGAGTTCTCAAAGTTCACATTGCTGATGAATAATAAGCCACCACTTATAATTAGCATATTATATAAATCATGCTCAATAATAAGGGTATATTCCCACTCCTTAACCAGTACAATTAAAATAGAACAGGAAAAAAAAACCTGCATGACTGTTTTATTTACGTAAAAAATGTCATTAAAATTCTTTTGATTTCCTGAAGGCATTTTTTTTTTTTACATTAGTAGGAATACAGATCTGGCCTAATTTCCTAACTGCAAATTAATGAGGACTGGAGATATTTAAATTACAGTCAGTGAACTCAGATATTTAGAAAAGGGAATATCTCTAGTGAGAGAGATGTGTGAGGAAAAATACTGCAGTGAAGTTGGAGAAGAAAGGAACTTTTTGTGGATCGGTTGTACACTAGTTTTCTATATATAGCATTAGGATATTTATTTCAAGCAGGAAATTATTAGAGATATTGCAATAGAAACATGAATGGATGTTTGTCAGCACTGTCCACAGTTGGATTTTTCTTAGGAGGAAGAAGCTGTTGTATTTTTCTCCTCTTTCTGTCGATGTGGTTTTCAGTCAGGGTTACATATCCACCCCAATCTGAACTGCCACAGATATTGCATTGTATGCTTGACTTCTTCAGTAGCATAATGCACCTAATTATGGCAGAGCTGCACAGAGGGAAGCGAGCTGGTCCTGGAGGCAGTGTGCTGCTGAGGGCAGGGGGTGGTGGACAGTGGAAGGATAACAGGTCTATCGAGTGGACAGTGGAAGAATAACAGGTCTATCGAGTGCAGCCTCACGCAAACACAGGCCCCCTGTCTACCAGCATCGATGGCAGCAGCATCTCTGTGCTCTGTAGGGAGGCACTGAGGGCAAGCACTGCACAAGCACACAGCTGGGTATTGTGCTGCAGATATACCCTTTCCTTACGACTTGTTCTTGAAATTACTGGAATCCCAGGCATTTTTTTCCTCATTTTTAAATGGTTCGTTTTTTCCTTTCTTCTTTACATTTTCTTTAAAATATTTAGGGAAAAAGGTTTTTTGAAACATTGATCATATCAAGCCTACAGATATTTGATGTTAGAAAGCTGTGACTCCCCTTTTCATTATACAAATTTGCATTGTGATATAACAAGCTTGAACTCTTGACACACACACAAAAAAATAATTAGGCTGTAATATTGATTTTTAAATTATTATCATCCCTTTCAGTTGCCAATGTTATTAATTCAATATCTAAGTCATAACTACCGTGTTTGTATATTACATTGACATTTTTTTCAGAGCAGTACCTCTTGTGATATTGTTGTGATATTTGTCTCTATACAAGTTTAGTCCACCTGGTGCCTAAAAAAGTGTAGTACCTCACCTCAGTACAGGCAGCTGAGAAGATATTTTTATTGAAAGCATACAAGGGAATGTTTCTCAGTCTTTAGGAGCAAACTTCCACTATTATCTATGGTCACTGCTGATGATGATATGTGGCAGAAAGATTATGTGTACACAGTATGATAAGCAGAAAGATTGGCTGGCAAGAATTTTTTTTTACCAACACATGCTCAACCTACCAATGTCAGCCTACCAGGATCAAAAGAAAATTAAACCCTTGCAAAGATCATAATTTTCCAAACTTGGTATTTAATCCAGGATAGTTCTTACAACTCTGTTAATTTGTCAAGCTGGTGTGACACATTTACCTTGCATCCCCCTAAGACAATGAATTTGAAAACTACCCCATAATAGTATTGTATAATTATAGTAATTTGCACGCTACAAATGTTAATATTTTCTAAAAATTAAATCAATTTATGTTGTATGATAGAGGTTGATATCTTTGTCAGTTTTAACTGTAGAAACTTTTTTTTCTAAGACTCAATATTATTGAGAATGGGTAATGGGAAATTAATGCAAAAATGCTCTGTTGTATTCATGAGGAATCTACCATGAAGATCTTAAATTTTCTCTAGAGATAAGTTGAACTAGAAAGCATGCTTTTACAGCTGAGATAATTTTTATATATTTCAGGAAAAAAAATCTTCCTCAAAACCCATAAATAATTATCAAATGAAAGCTGAAAGTTGAGAAGTTCACTAAGATTTTGGGGACAACCTGTTAATTATCTATTTAGATAACCTCTTAAATGTAAACAAAATATAAAGCACTGCTGTAGTCACAGCTCCCAGACATTGAATTAATTATATATATTTGTTTATTTAATTAAAAAAATAAACTTATTCATGGGCATGTCTTCTCTGATTCCCAAATGCATTCAGAGTCATATCTGCATCTTCAGTTGGTGGAATTCCCTACATATATGTTTAAGTTCCACTGTTTCATCAAAACACATGCTTAGGTTCTGAACCAATGACCTAGAGATTTTTACCCCAGAGCTTTGAGCAATAATAATAGAGAAGCTGTATAGATAGAAAAATAATTACTTGAAGTGACTTATCTTAAAGTCTGTAATAAATGTGAGATGACTTTCTATGACAAAAAAAGAAGTGTCACAGACACACAGAGCCAAGCCCACCCTTCTTGCTTGCCAGAGCAGATCACCTAGATTAGGGCACACAGGAATGCATCCAGGTGGGTTTTGACTGTCTCCAGAGCCTCCCTCAGCAGCCTGTTGCAGTGCTCCATCATCTGCACAGTGAAAAAGTTTCTCCTTATGTTTACACATCCACCTTGCACCCTTGCCCCTTGTTCTATCACCAGACATCACTGAGAAGAGCAACTTAATTCCTCCTTTATAAAACTGGATGAAGAGTAAAACACACTTTAGAAAAGCTAAGCAACTGATGCTTTAATTTTCGATATAAATCCTGCTGTTGTGAAAGGGATTTACTATAATAGGTCAACTTGCACTTAGTGTTCACAGCTGTTGAGTCACTTAGTGAGGCAGAAGGTAGAGTTAGAGCCTAGGCGATCATTCTTCAGCAGCCAGCCTCCCTTACCAGCTGATATTTCATATTAAATTGTAGTCCCTGTGTTTTACCAAAATGAATTGCAAATTATATCCTACATTCACATCATGTCCTTTAGTCAGCTCATTGTGGAACTGCACAAAAGGAGAGTGAGGGAAGCAGCTGTGATATCTGTGCTCTGCAAAACCAACAACATATTTGCAAGCAATTACTTTTCAGCATCTTTTCTGAGTTCATGTCCTCTCTGTCCATCAGAGAGGGCAAATTAATTAATAAAATGGGTAGTATAATGTAATAAGAAATCAAGTACCTTCAAATCTATAGGTCACTAATGGGGACTTTCTATTTTCTCAAAGAAAGAGGAAGAAAATTTTAAAAGTTATTTCTTTTTAAGATAAGCTGCTCCCCAAATAAGCTGAGGAGCTTGGGTTTTTTTGCTAAGAGATGGAGATGTCCGATGTACACCTAGGACAAAAGATGCTACTTGCCTAATTACCAAAGCATCACAAAAGTAGTCATTAGTCTACTTATCCAAAATGTAGTACTTCCTTCCACAACTAGTTTGGAATTTCATAGGGCTTCCTGAAAAGTTCTGTGTCAGGTTTTCCTTTTCTTCCTACATTCCTTGTCATCTTACCAGCTAGGGCTTGCCATGCTGGGGAAGAGAAATCACAGAATCACAGAATCACAGATATTAGGGGCTGGAAGGGACCTAGAAGATCATCTAGTCCAACCCCTCTGCCTGAGCAGGATCACCTAGACCAAGTCACCCAGGAACAGATCCAGGCGGGTCTTAAGTGTCTCCAGAGATGGAGACTCCACAACCCCCCTGGGCAGCCCCTTACAGAGCTCTGGCACCCTCACTGAGAAAAAGTTCTTTCTTGTGTTGACCCTAAACCTCTTGT
>VYZU01061702.1:32598-86173 GCA_013401355.1 Ceyx cyanopectus | reverse complement strand
CTGTGTCCTGCTGCAAACCTGCCCCTTCTTTCCATTCCTGGCCTCACACTGTTAAACAGGGAAACTGGATGTAACCCAGCAATGGAGAACAAGGGTCTAGAGAGCAACAACCCCACTTAGCCCCATCAGATCACGAGCCCTCTCATGCACCTCTGTCCTATCTCATCTCAAAACACATCTGTCCTTTTGGTTCACTCCTCCCTTCTGAAGGCTCTTGCAAGGTTGCCCTCCTTTTCCCTTTTCCAGTCCAGTAAAGCTCCCTGGCCCTGCCTCAGTCCACAGCAGCACCATCCTGCTGTGCTCGTGAGGGGCAGAACGGGTCACCTCCTGCCCTGCACTGGGGGTTGAACAAGCCAACCTCTCCCAGTCCCTTCTCAAAGGAAGGACCCTTCAGCCTCACAACTGACCAGGACAACCAGGAACTGAGGGAGCTGGTTTTCCAGTGTCACAGCAACTTCAGTGCTGGCAGATGACTGTTTTCCAGCAGGACAGCATTCCACCCAAGAGATTCAAAATTATTGAATCTCAAAGGGCAGTCAGATAAGAGGGAGTGAAACTGATGATCTCTACAGCCCACCTCTTTGGTGGGCAAATAGGAATAGAATCATTTAAGCAATCAAGTCTGACGCAGCCAATATCCACATTTAATGCACATAGAAGCAACAGCAATCCCACCAAAAACCTGGTGACTATCCAGACCAAAGGCAGAGTAAGACAGATAGATCCTCACATTACAGAGCCTGGTATTGCCTTAGCAATACTCTCTTAGAAGAGTGGATGGTGGGACAGGTTGAGACCTGGCTGAAGAATAGAGCTCAGAGGGCTGTGTTCAGTGGTGCAGGGACCAGCTGGTGACCTGTAACTAGTGCTGTTCCCCAGGGGTCAGTTCTGGGTCCAGTCTTGTTCAACATCTTCACCAATGACCTGGATGAAGGGACAGAGGCACCCTCAGCAAGTTTGCTCATACTAAAATGGGAGGATTGTGTTGATAATAAACTGGCTGTGCTGCCATCCAGTGAGACCTGGACAGACTGGAGAGCTGGGCAAAGGCAAAGCTGATGAAGTTCAACAAGGATAAATGTGGAGTCCTAACACCTAGGGAGGAACAACAAAGCAGCCACATGGAGAGGGACCTTGGCATCCTGGTGGACTGCATCTATGGGACAGCAATGGCCCTTGTGGCCAGCAAGGCCAATGGCATCCTGGGGTGCAGAAAGAAGAGTGTGGCCAGCAGGTTGAGGGAGATTCTCCTCCCCCTCTACTCTGCCCTAACAAGATCACATCTGGAGTGTTGTGTCCAGTTCTGGTCTCTCCAGTTCAAGAGAGACAGGGAAATACTAGAGAGAGTCCAACAGAAGGATATAAAGATAATTAAAGGACTGGAACATCTCAGGAAATGCTGAGAGCCCCGGGGCTGTTTAGTCTGGAAAAGAGGAGACTGAGAGGGGATCTTATTAATGATTATCTGATATCTGAAGGGTGGGTGTCAAGTAGAAGAGGCCAGGCTCTTTACAGGGGTGCCCTGTGATAGAAGAGGTAATGGTAACAAGGTGAAACATGGGAAGTTCTACCTCAACATAAGGAAAAACTTCTTTACTGGGAGAGTGACAGAGCCTGGCAGGGGCTGCCCAGGGAGTTTGTGGAGTCTCCTTCTCTGGAGACTTTCAAGACCCACCTGGATCTGTTCCTGTGTGTTCTGCCCTGGGTGATCCTGTGCTGGCAGGGGGGGTGGACTCCATGATCTCCAGAGGTCCCTTCCAACCCCTGTCACTCTATGATCTTCCACACCTGACTGAGATGTGTTCTCCATGGCTCCTGCAGAAGAGCAGAGGTGACTTTGCTAAGCACCTTCCCATGTTGTCAGAACCTTCTGGAATGAGGATACTAAAGTGAACAGCACCCTTTCCAGAGCAGGTGAGCTCTGCTATCTGTGCTGCTGTGGCACTTGTTTTTCCATTGATCCTTCCCTACACCAAGCACTCCATTGCAGAAAGCTCCCAAAGTCACTGTGAAGCCACGACACTATGGGGTCAAATATGCTGTTTGGTAAGACAGAGATCTCAACAGTTGGGTAGGGTCACATTCTCTCTGAGTAAGTATTTTTGCCCCCTGGCAGAATGCTGAGAGTTTGGAGATAAGGAAATACTTCTATCCCCTCCATCCTGGCAAAGTTCAGATGAGCTCCTTTCCTCCTGACCACTTTCAGACAGTTCTCTGTGGAAGGGAGACTGAAATTGTTTTATTAACCTGTTAACAAACCTTCATTTAGGAAACAGTAATGGGAGAAACAGACACAGAAAGGGAAGGCAGGAAGGACATGATGTTGTTCAGACATGATGTAGAACAAAGTAGAGCACAGAAATGACTATGTTGATAAAAGCAGGAAAAAGACTGAAGTGTGCATCAGCTAATCCCATCTGTCTGTCTTTCCCCAGCAGAATACCTCTGCAAAGTGCACATCTGCTTTGCTGCCTCCTTCCTGCTCCCAGATGTTGGTCCCTGGCACTGGTGGTGGCTACAGACAAGGCTGAGAGTTTGCACTAAACCAATGAGGTTTAGGGGGAAGCCCTGAGTGCACTTCTGAGATGCAAACCCTGCAATCCACAGCTCTGTGTGGTGATGCAGAACCTGCACAGGGGCTCTTCTGAAAGAGCTTTATTGCATCTGCTCTAAAACTGCCACCATCAGCTCCATTTGGACTAATTACTGACATTTTTTTCCTACATAGACAAAGAAAGATTAATTACTATCCACTGTTTCAATGTATGTCTTTCCAGTGAGTTATGGAGAAACCAGCTGAGGTGAGCAAGCAGCTCACTGCCACTGACATTAGTATTCTCAGCCATGTGCTCATCTGACATATACTGAGGTGCTTTAATTCCATCTAGCAGGAAAAGTAAGTTTTCTGCCACATCAGCTCCCCAGGAACCAGTTAAGCACCACTGGTAACAGGGAGGCAAGCAGAAGGGCACAGAGCAGAAGAAGAAAGGGAATCAGGAGTGTCCTTTTGGGTGGCATCTCTGTTTCTTTAGTTAAGCTGGTTGAATTAATTCTTTTACCCAGGTTGAATCCATGGAAGTCACAACCCAATCCAATTCAAATTGTGCCAAATTACACCTCTCAAAATTAAATATGAGCTTCTGTAAAGGCTTTTATATCAGATGTCAGTTTGGATGCAAGAATTCAAATTTACAACCAAATTTACTTAGCCAAAATTAGAACACCCCCAGTAACAGGCAGGAAAAGTAAAGAATTGTGGCTCAGTCTTGTACTTTTCTTCACTGCTTCCCCTAGTATGATTAACAGGACTTCACAGTGAAGTGCTTAAGCATGAAACACTCCTAGGTGTAAAACAGAAGTAAAACAGAATCAGATCATTCTCTTCTGCACAATGAAGTGTATTAAAGATGCTTTACTCCAGCAGTTGGACACTCCCCTTACACAGGAGCCTCTGGATTACTTTAGCCAGTTACATACCAATGCCAGCTCTGAAATGTCCTTAGAAATGAAGATGCATAAAAAAAGGTGATTTCTGACAGCCTTTCTGCAAAGAGCAACTCTCCACCTTGTCATTAGCCATGCATCATGGGTTAATTACTCAACCATTGCATTCATTTTTCCATCATTAGCTCATGGATAATCACTGACACCAGATTTTAATATGGAAAAAAAGTGTAACAGGATTTCAAAAGCACTTAATGCTATTGGAGAGAATGAGACAACCCAAAGAATGTCTACAACAACCAGAAACAAACATGGGATTTCCAAGCACCTCATTAATGACAAGTAGAAAGAGGGGCTCTCTGTGGAAAGAGACTTCTCTGGGAAAACTGAGATCAATATTTGTAGACATCTCTGAGAAGCAGAAGGTTTAGCATTCATCAGTCTTGTTTGTGCCTCAGTATCCCCAGCTGTGAAACGATAAAACCTTATTCACCTTTATAAATTACATTGAACTGATGGGGAAAATAAGTGTTGGAGTCACTAGTAGTGCTGAAATCACAAAACTATTTCAAACACTTATATTTAGATTTTCTGTTATGTAACTATCCTTATTTATACATTTATACATTTATTTATATGTAAAATATCCTGACTTTATTTTATTTCCCCCAGGTTTTCCAGAGAAGGTCTATTTTTTGTCTTACTGCCAAACCAAGAAAACAAAAAAAACCTATCTCCATGAAGCTTGCTGGAACATTAGGCACTAAGCACAGTCCACAGAACTCTTCATTTTCCTGTGGTACTTGACTCTGAAGGAACAGAATCTTTGACTTTCCTTTTCTCCCATGCTAATCTCCATGAAAAAGAAGAGAACTCTTTGCAAAATACAAATAAAGCACCTGAAGGGACACTACCACAGATCCTTTTCCCAAAACATAAATAGTTATATCTGACACAAGATGCCCTAGGGCACTTACAACCCTCAGCTCACAAGAAGAGAATGAAATAGTCTCAGCAGTCTTCACCTTTCCAGAAAATCTGGTCTTTGCTGCTAACAAAAAAACCCAAAACAAAACAGAAAAAAAAAAGAGCTTGTTTTTAAAACAATAGTTTCTGTCTCATATTGTGCAATCTTTAATTTGATTTCACAGGTCTTTAGTNTCCTACATAGACAAAGAAAGATTAATTACTATCCACTGTTTCAATGTATGTCTTTCCAGTGAGTTATGGAGAAACCAGCTGAGGTGAGCAAGCAGCTCACTGCCACTGACATTAGTATTCTCAGCCATGTGCTCATCTGACATATACTGAGGTGCTTTAATTCCATCTAGCAGGAAAAGTAAGTTTTCTGCCACATCAGCTCCCCAGGAACCAGTTAAGCACCACTGGTAACAGGGAGGCAAGCAGAAGGGCACAGAGCAGAAGAAGAAAGGGAATCAGGAGTGTCCTTTTGGGTGGCATCTCTGTTTCTTTAGTTAAGCTGGTTGAATTAATTCTTTTACCCAGGTTGAATCCATGGAAGTCACAACCCAATCCAATTCAAATTGTGCCAAATTACACCTCTCAAAATTAAATATGAGCTTCTGTAAAGGCTTTTATATCAGATGTCAGTTTGGATGCAAGAATTCAAATTTACAACCAAATTTACTTAGCCAAAATTAGAACACCCCCAGTAACAGGCAGGAAAAGTAAAGAATTGTGGCTCAGTCTTGTACTTTTCTTCACTGCTTCCCCTAGTATGATTAACAGGACTTCACAGTGAAGTGCTTAAGCATGAAACACTCCTAGGTGTAAAACAGAAGTAAAACAGAATCAGATCATTCTCTTCTGCACAATGAAGTGTATTAAAGATGCTTTACTCCAGCAGTTGGACACTCCCCTTACACAGGAGCCTCTGGATTACTTTAGCCAGTTACATACCAATGCCAGCTCTGAAATGTCCTTAGAAATGAAGATGCATAAAAAAAGGTGATTTCTGACAGCCTTTCTGCAAAGAGCAACTCTCCACCTTGTCATTAGCCATGCATCATGGGTTAATTACTCAACCATTGCATTCATTTTTCCATCATTAGCTCATGGATAATCACTGACACCAGATTTTAATATGGAAAAAAAGTGTAACAGGATTTCAAAAGCACTTAATGCTATTGGAGAGAATGAGACAACCCAAAGAATGTCTACAACAACCAGAAACAAACATGGGATTTCCAAGCACCTCATTAATGACAAGTAGAAAGAGGGGCTCTCTGTGGAAAGAGACTTCTCTGGGAAAACTGAGATCAATATTTGTAGACATCTCTGAGAAGCAGAAGGTTTAGCATTCATCAGTCTTGTTTGTGCCTCAGTATCCCCAGCTGTGAAACGATAAAACCTTATTCACCTTTATAAATTACATTGAACTGATGGGGAAAATAAGTGTTGGAGTCACTAGTAGTGCTGAAATCACAAAACTATTTCAAACACTTATATTTAGATTTTCTGTTATGTAACTATCCTTATTTATACATTTATACATTTATTTATATGTAAAATATCCTGACTTTATTTTATTTCCCCCAGGTTTTCCAGAGAAGGTCTATTTTTTGTCTTACTGCCAAACCAAGAAAACAAAAAAAACCTATCTCCATGAAGCTTGCTGGAACATTAGGCACTAAGCACAGTCCACAGAACTCTTCATTTTCCTGTGGTACTTGACTCTGAAGGAACAGAATCTTTGACTTTCCTTTTCTCCCATGCTAATCTCCATGAAAAAGAAGAGAACTCTTTGCAAAATACAAATAAAGCACCTGAAGGGACACTACCACAGATCCTTTTCCCAAAACATAAATAGTTATATCTGACACAAGATGCCCTAGGGCACTTACAACCCTCAGCTCACAAGAAGAGAATGAAATAGTCTCAGCAGTCTTCACCTTTCCAGAAAATCTGGTCTTTGCTGCTAACAAAAAAACCCAAAACAAAACAGAAAAAAAAAAGAGCTTGTTTTTAAAACAATAGTTTCTGTCTCATATTGTGCAATCTTTAATTTGATTTCACAGGTCTTTAGTACAGAGTCTATTTCTGTAAATTAAACAGTTTCCCAAATGACCTCCTTTTGCAAAAAGTTTTTGCAAAACTAAAAATTATTCTGCCTAAGAAATATTCTGCAACACCTTAAAAGCAAAACAAAACACACAAAAAACCTCACACAAACAGTATAAAGAGTAGCTTATTGCTCAAATGGCAATGAAAGTAACCAGTTACATTTGGTTTTACATGCTCTGCAGCTGTTTCAGATACCCAAATCAGGATCAACATCTTTCCCTCCTAACACTAGTCTAACGAAGGGTACCAGTCAGTATGTTGAACATGAGCCTGTCCAGCCAAGGATCCATCCAGCCCAGTTCCCTGTTCACAAAGGTGACAACAAGCTGATGCCCAGAGAAAAGTAAGAATTTAAAAGTCTTTATATTATATGCACAGAAACACGTGTAACATGTAACCCTCTATTCTGGCTTAAAATGCATATATTCACTGCTTTAAACTTATTAGAACCTGTAACAGAGAAACAAGCAGAAGAGATCTGGGAAGAGCAAGATGTGAAACTGCTCAGTGAGCCTCATGGCAAGGGAAGACAAACACTTCAGACACAAACTTGAGATGCACTGTGGAAGCAACACACCAAGTGCTCTTGCCTTGCACAGCAGTAACTCAGTAGGAGCAACAGAATCAGGGGCACATTTCTTTGTTCTTCCTTCACAAATAACAACGTGTGTTAGAAAAACATCTGCACGAATGAAAAGCCAAAGTTCTCAGTGTATACTGAGGAGTCCTGCTTGTGGCAGAGAGTTATCTGCAGATTTCTGCCCTGTGCATCACACTGTTACCTCTCACAGGTGAGTCAGCCCCAAATCCTCCCATTCACCTTTGGAGAAGAGATGACGTTACCCAGCCATCTTCAGCTGGAACTAGGACCACAGGAGGATCTGCTGCAGCAGCCGTGTTATCTGTAGGCATTTGAGGGCATCAGCTTTTCTTTTTCACTTCAAGATAAAAAAATGAAATCCTTCTGTTGCACCATAAAAAGCTTGATTAGAAGAATAATGCCTCGGGCGAACCCTAGAGGTAAAAGCAACTTGAAAGAAGCAGTGTGATGAAAAACTAAGTTGATGCAATATTAAACAAGTGAAATCAGGGAAATGGGTGAGGGGAGGTGGGGGTCAGAATCTTGAGAGCCAGATTCTGAATTCTTTCACAGTGATTTGACGTTAACCTAATTCTGCTAATGATGGCAGAATTGCTAGTTACAGCAATTACACCACTCACTCCTAGGGATGTAATGCACAGAACCAGGCAGACAGTTCTCTCTCCACACCACAGAGAGCTGAAAGCACAGATCTGAGCTTCTCTGCTGCCCTGGCAGACCTGAAACAGAACTAACCTAACTGCACTTGCCACAGCAACCTCCGACTGCTTTGCCATGACCCTGGTTAGTGGGGAGCAGTGATGGAGAAGCCACTGGGAACTGCAACCCATGCAAACAGCATCTTTTCTGCTTCAGAAGCTGCCCCTGGAACAATGATGGTGCTTTGGTGATTAAAACACACAAAAGGAGAGGGCTCCTCTCTGGAGATTTGTCTGATTCTGTCCAAACCTTTCAAATGCATCCCTTGGGGGCTGAGCTACTGCATGAGATACCACAGGCTACACACACACATGCACAAACACACCAGCTTGCAACAGCAGCAAAGGCAGGATTCCCAAACAAATGTTCATCCAACCTTGACCAAAACATCGTGGTTTTTTCAGTGCTATTATTTCCTTACAACACAGAAGCCAGCTGCACAGTTTTCAGTCACCTCACCTTTCACCTGCTACTGTGAGGCACGTTCAATTTGTCAAGTGTCATATCAAAGGATTTTTGAAGATCCTAATTCAAAACCAACAGGATCAATTGCCTTGGGAAAGTGCCAGAGGCACTCAGTGACACCAGTATCAGTGCTACTGCAGACTGGGGCCACCACTGGCTCACCTCTCTGCCCCCAGTGTCCTTCAATGCTTGCAGTGAGGGTTATCTCAGCCTGTAGCAAGGGGCAGGAACTGACTGATTGCAGCCTCTGACAGGCCCTGATTTCATTCTCAGAATGTAATTTGGATGGGTTTTTTGCAACCTGTTATTTTCAGGCAGATGCCAAAGCATCCAGAGGTATCAGCTGCCTTTAAATACTCAGGGCTTTCTGTCTCTTACCTACTTCAGGCTTCACTCCAAACGCTCATGCTCAGCGTGGCATTTAGGTAACCATGCTGAAGAAGATGACAATCCTTTCAGCACTGCTGCCTGTGATTCTGATCCATCTGCTAACAGCACAAGGTGAGGCAAAAACACATTGGCAAATCAATCTTTGTCAATTTGAAGGAAGATCCACAGTCCAGAAGGTATTTACTCCCAGATTTACTTTTTCTCCCTCCTCAAACTCCTACTTGGGCTCTCTGATCCAGAAAGGCAAGTACATATAAGTTTAGATGTCCCTACAAGTTACTTGGCTTTTCAAACCATCCTTCTCATACCTGTAAATGCATTTGATTTGTAGGTACTCCTGATACCCCTGTGCTTGAGGCAACAAGTGTGGAGCAAAGCAGAGATGCCAGCATGCAGCCAAGCACAGAGCTCCCCGTGGACTACAGCAGGCATCCTCACAAGGAGGAAGGCATGGAGCAAGCTGGGAACACTGGAGAGCAAGAAGGTGAACAGGCCACTTGGGAGATGAGTGGAGAGCCAAGTACTGAATCTACCCACAAGCTGAGTGTGGAGCCAAGCAAAGAACCAACCCCGGAGTCAAACACTGAAATACCTGGTAAGACCTATTTTGGTTTTGATTGTCCATGTTATTGTTACCTCAACATTGGTGCTGCAGTGCTCCCAGCTTTCCTGCACTGATGCTCAAGGTAGAAAAATAATACTGCTGTTCCTTACAGTCTATTTCTGGCAGGGTATCTGGCACACCACAGATCTAGCCACCTTCTGCTCCCCTCCTCCTACCAAAAACATAAATACATTGCTAGTAACGGAGAAGAAGGTGAGAAACCTTAAGATGAATTGTGTTATTATGGATGAGTGCCTTTTACAGCTCTACATGAAGTAAGAAGGTTGCACCTCCCCTCTCTTGTGGATTTAGTCCATGTTGGCTTATTAAGCACATTCTTAATAGGAGCAGGGAGGGACCAGAAACAGATTGATGTGGTGGACTCTCATTATTAAGAAGGCCTGTAGTCTGCCCCAGTGGCATTTCACTCTGGTGAAGGTGGGACAGATTATCCCCTACAGGAGAAAAAGCTGAGGAGAGGTCAAATTGAGTGACTGCAAACCAGCAGGGGGGCTTTGATTCCATCCACCCATAAGGAGCTGTCACCTGCAAGGAGGTTGTGTGATACATGACCCAAAGATCTTGTTCTGAACAGTCTGAAGGCTCTACACGTTGTCTTTCCAGAGCTCTCAAGAGGGCACAGGGCATGGAAGGTGATGCACCAAAGAATGATTTTTCCCTCACCCACACAGTTGATGCGATGCTTCTAGTCTGTCTGCCTCATCTTCTGAGAGCATTTTCCCTTGAAAACATTTCCTTTGAAATGTTTTTTCTTTGTTTCTCCCACTTACTTCGACAGCATCTGTGCTAGGAAAACTGGAAATTATAGTAGCATGTCCAGTGTGGTTTCAGCAAACAGAGCAACTACTGAAATTACTCAGCACTACCCCCACCACCATCACAAGGAAACACCATGGTAGAATTTTCTGAGCTTGCTGTAAATTATCACCTTCACTCCTCTTTACACCAAGGCAGTGTTGAGACCTCAAGTTCTTCAGTAAATGAATGGGATGAACCTCAGGAAAAAAAAAAAAATTACTATGAAGCACCCATGCTAATTCCTCTAGCCCCTGGATCACAGAATCACACAATTGCCTAGATTGGAAAAGACCTTTAAGATCACTGAGTCCATCATGAACCTACCACTGACAAGCCCTTGACTAAACCAGCTCCCTCAGCACTGTGTGTACACCAAATGCCTCCAGGGATGGGGCTCCACCACTGCCCTGGCCAAGCTGTTCCAAGGCCTGACAACCCATGTGGTAAAGAAACTTTTCCTCAGCCAATCTAAGCTTCCCTTGGCCCAGCTTGAGGCAATCTTCTCTTGTTCAATCACTTACTTGGTTGAACAGACTCATCCCAACCTCTCCACAACCTGCTTGCAGGACTTTGGTACCTACACTGCAGTGTAAACTTGTACCTCCTTGTTTCTCATAACTATAGTGAGCTGCTTTATCATGGTCTCAGCCCCAGTGAATAAAAGGATACAGCTTCATGATCAGATTTTGATAATTCCTTTGGATTTCTTTTGTTTGGTAGTTTTTGGTGGTGGTGGTTTGGTTTTGTGAGGGGAGAGTTTGGAGATGGGGGTTGAGGAATGTCTGGTGTCATTGCTAAGTGGACAGAACTTAATGTATGATACCAGACATAAAGTTATGACAGCAGACAGTGGACACAACTTACTTTTAAATGGACAGAAAGATCTTCTGAACAAGAAGGCCTGAGGAACTTGGTCTTTTTGGCATTTTCCTGTTCCTTACAGCAGCATATTTAGGAGCAACCTTCATTTCATGGTGTTGATAGGAAACAATTTGCAAAGCCCCAAAGTAGCAGCTCCAAGCAGTTCTGTCACTAAGTGTAGTAGTTTTACACTCACTCTCTGTTTTACTGTAGAATGAACTGCAACATTAGATGCTGATGGAAAAGCACAGGCACACACACCTCCAGAGCTCATCTGACCACAGGACCCCCAATGGTGCCCACAGCCAGCTGGGCAGCAGAGCCCAGAGCTGCAGTTTGCAGATCTGTAACCACAGCCTCCTGCTCAACAACCACAGCTAATGCTGACTTTGCCAGGGTCATTAGCTGGCAGCTGACCCGGGCTCTTTTGCTTGCTTAATAACCTGAAATAAAGAATGTCACTGCAACCACGTGCTTTGTCATTATTGGAAACCACCTCCTTGCTCCACTCTAACAAAAAAGGTGCAAACCCACCTCTGAGTGTCTCCATGACTGGCAGGCACAGTGCCAAACAAGCCCTTTCTCTGCAGGCTCTGTCAGCCAGTACAACAGTAAAGAACATACACAGCTGTGTCCAAATTAAATTTGCTTTTGACAAAGCTGTAGAAGACAAATTAGATGCATGAATGTATTAGCAACTTAACTTACCTATTTATTTCTCATAATATGATGCCTTCTACTGCCTGGCATCAATCTCAGCATTCCTTGGTTGGTATTCTTACTTCTGGAGGAAAGAGACCAGGCAGAGTGCTGAACAGAACAGAGTTGCTGCCTGTCCTCAGAGACTATGGAACCATGCAAAGACAATGGCAAATAAATTCAAAGTGCCAGAAGAACAAGGTTCTCCAAGATGCTTTAGGAATCCATCTTTGCCAAGGAACTTAAGGCTGAAAAATTTAATTAAAAAATAGCCAAAGAAAATCCACTGCAGCAAGTGAGATGTCTCTGTATCCTCAAGTACCTGGTGCAGTGTAGACAAAGCAGTTGTGTGATATTGGAAGAAAGGACAAACAGCCTTGGATTTCCAATTTTTTTTTTACTTACTTTCAAACATAATTTGATATTTTAGAATTACTGATTTGGAAATCATAAATAAGAAAAGCCCAGTGTGTGAGCCCCTGTTTGTCAATTTCAGTGGAAGCTATCTAAATGCACTGAACCAGAACATTGCTTCATCTATGCAGCTCACCAGCATCCTGGAAGGCAACACACAAGCAGTTAAATACTACATTCTGGTTCCAAGCCAGTATTCAGTCTCAAGTCCATCTGATCAAGCAGTTTTTAGTGTGCCAGCACTGCACTTCTGTTTGACCAGGAAGCCAGAAAAGCACTAAAGGTAAAAACAGCATTTAAAACCAGCAAAGAAACACCAACCACAATAGAACACCCACATTCAGAGCTTTTTATTGCACCATAATGGAAGACACAAACCAACAATAAAAAACCCTCAAGTCCCACAGTGGCATTGCAGATGATTTCCAGAATTTTGTATCCTTGAAATATTGCTCATATGGTTGGAAATTGATAAGAAAGAAAAGGGATTCAGTAACAAATACTCTTGGGCAAGAATGGCTGGTAATGAAGGAAGCCACCACACGATGGCTCCAGATACAGAGGCTTTTAAAGGAGTTGCCTTTAATGTCCACTTCTGAAAGTAACAGGACAAGTGGAATGGAGGGACTCTCACTCACTTACTCAAAACCCTCATCAGGGTAGAATGGCTGCAAGCAAATTAAAATAATCTAAGTGCAAAGGATTAGTTCTTAGAAGGCCATCACAAATTTCATTACAGTGCCAACAGTGTAAGGGCACTGTTACCAGGCACTTAGCTTGAGGTATATCCTGTCAGCCTGTAAAGCAGATTAGCCAGTAATCAACACTAAGCTGTCTGCTGGGGCCTCAACTTTTACAGTTCCAAGTGGTGTACAAAAAGAACTCCTCTCTCATGGTTGTTTGCTCATCAATTATTCACTAGGAGGTTTCTTGTACCTTCTTTTGGGACTTCTGATACCAAACAGAAACAGTTTGGAGACACACTGGCCTTTCTTACTCACCACAGCAATATTAATGGATGCAGCAGGGGATGTATCCTGCCATGAGGCTTTGTTACACTCTATTAGACTATCAGGTGGGGAGCAGCCTGCCCTCTGCACTGTTACACAGCACTGGACACTGCTGACAACTCCTGCCAGGCACAGTAAGAAGAGAACAGAGCAAGAATCACACCAACAGCACACATTTGCTCCTTGGAGTTCTGCTCACCCATCTGGAAGAGGCATGCAGAGTGGTTTTGCTGGCAGGCCAGCACCCCACACCAGTGCTCAGCACAGCAGAGCAGCAGAGACAGCAACAGGACAGGCCCTGGCTGAGGGCAGCACTGCAGCTGCTCTGGACTGCAGCAAGACACTTAGAGTGGCAAGAGGCAAGGGAATGTTCTCTGCCTGAACTGTAAGCTCTGTGGGAATGCTGTCCTGCAGAACCACAGCCTATAGAATATTCACTGGGTGTCTCTTTCACCCACCTGATGAAATGTATGGCACAGGGCCAAGAAGATCACTCTGACATCTTAAAATATTCCACTGAATATTAATAACCTGATGCAAATTAATACCCAACAGCACATGCTGTCATTACAGCACACAGGAAAACACTGGGCTTCTAAAATGACAACTGTCTCCCAGGAAAAAAAAAGTTTATGCTACACTTTAAGTAAAACCAGCAATTATACAACCAGTGAAAAAACTTTCTCTCCTGTAGGGCAAGCTGGCATTTAACAACATACCCCACAAGCCTCCTCCTCCTCCACCACACCAACACTAAAGGACCTCAGTGAGGCTTTGGTTCAGGTAATCCACATCCAGCAAAGCCAAATCTAAGTTCACCATGAGTCCTCAGCAGAGAGCAGAGGCAGACTTGCCTCCTTATCTGACAGCAGTGGCTGTCCACTGCAGCCCAAGTGTCACAACATATTTGTGCAAATAAACTTCAATGTCAACTGATTTTTATGGGAATTTTAAAGCTTTGCCCAATTCAGTCTGAAATGGCATATATAGAGGCTCCTTTCAGGAAAAGGAGGAAGGCTTAAATTGGTTTAAGTTCACAGCTACTAGTCACATCATCAGGAAAGAGCAGACACACAAAAAGGCACCATACATGCTACCTTTGACTCAACTAAGAAGTCAGTTGAATAGAATGGGTGAAAAAGGTGGAAGTTCCACAGAAGCCAAGCCTGAAGTCCATTCAACATACTGAATTTAACCTCTGAATAGGACAAAATGAGAAGGGCATAAAGGCAACTGTGCTTTAACTGAGTTTTTTCATAGGGATGGATGGATGCAATGAATATACTGTATGCCAGTGACCACTGGAGTATTACCTTAGTGAATAAATTAACGGTCAGATGAAAAGAAAAAAAAACAAAAGCAAGAATGGAGTGAAGGTGTGAAGGTGCTGCAAATCCCTTGAGGAACCTTCCACTGCTACAGGCACTGTTTCCACTGCTACACCCCCAAAACCTTCTCCAAACGCCTCCCTCGTACCCCCCACGGGCTGCATCAACAACCAACTCCTTTAACAACTTCCAGCGCGGTGCCGGGTGGGCAGCTCTTTGGTAAGGGTGTGGCGACGGCTTCCTTGCTCTCCGTCAGTGCTCGAGGCTGATGGACAAAAACACTGAACTTGACCCCTTGGTTAGCCGCTGCCCTGACGAACCCGCTGTTCGCGGTCATGGTGACGGCTCTCAGCGCGTCCCCCGTGCCGAAGATGGCGAGCGAACGGCTGTTGATCTTGGAGCTGGCCACCAGCCCCAGGGCCCGGCCCGACGGCTGATCCGGCACCACCGTCACCCTTCCCAGCAGCAGCGCCGCTCGCTCCTTCTCCCCCGGCCCACCCAGCGTCTCCAGGATGGACTGGAAATCCCTGACAGCAGACTGACAGGCAAACAGCTCCTTCCCTTCCATGAACTCCTGCAGCTGAGGCAAGACCCGCTCCCTCCTTTCCTGAGCCGCTTGCTCCGTCAGCACTTTCTCTTTGAAGATGAAGTGGCAGCCCCCGTAGCTGAGAGCAGAGACGTAAGTGATCAGGGTGGTGATGTCCAGGTTAACTCTATTGCACACATTTACTCTGATCTGGG
The DNA here is from genome assembly GCA_013401355.1 of Ceyx cyanopectus. Taxonomy (NCBI): domain Eukaryota; kingdom Metazoa; phylum Chordata; class Aves; order Coraciiformes; family Alcedinidae; genus Ceyx; species Ceyx cyanopectus. The sequence goes on along the minus strand of VYZU01061702.1, from coordinate 71,014 downwards.
TGGGAAAAGCGATGCTGGCCACTAAATTCTCCCGGTCTACCCTGGTCACGTGCAGCAGTTCGGGGCCTTCCTCATCTGAGTCGCTGTCACTCGGGTGCTGGTTCTCTGCAGACGGCTCCACCAGCGAGTTCACAGCCACGACGTCTCCTCGCACAGATATTCCCATCTCCTTGAGCCTCTCTGCCATGGGGCTGGACACGCTGTTGTAGAAGGCAAAGATGATGTGGGGATTGCTGTACTCCACCGGCTGCTGGCGGCTCGCCTGCAGGAAGTCCTCAGCCTGCTCAATGACACTTTTGTCACCATACTGGCCTCTGCCCAGCCAGATGTTATGCAGGGCCTCAGCCTTCCGGCCAATGGCCTTCACCCACGTGTGGCCTCCGTTGGCAACGACGTCTACCACCAGTGTCTGTTTGTCCCCAAACCTGTCCTCATAAGCAAACACGTGGAGGACACTGACAACATCCTCCAGGTTCTCTGCTGATTGAACAATGGCTTGGAGGTGGGTAAGGTTTGTGCTCTGCAGGTGAGATTCTTTAATGGCTACTTTCCCTGCTTCCACCTTGTGCAAGAAGTTTAGCTCAGCCTTCAGTTTGCCACATAGTTTTGCCCCACCTTCTATTCTCCTTTTCTGGGACTTGGAAAGAGCTTCTGCTCTCTTGATCAACTCTTTGGCAACAGCAATTCTTTCACAAAGCAGCGACTGCACAGACATGTTGGAAACATCATTCCTATTAAGTGAAAGCAGAAGATTGTTACTGCACGGTCAAGAACAGACAGTAAAAATAATTCTTTGCAACAGTCTATGCTGGAGCTTTGCAGTAGACTTAGTGCAACACCTACCGGTGTTCTAAAGCATAAGCTTCAGGAACCTCAGAATAAGTCCCACCACAAGAATTCCTTTCATTTGCCTCTGAAGATCCAGCCTTACAGCTTTGGAACATCTCAGTTCTCAGCAAAGGAGAGCTGCAGCTTTCAAGTCTCCACACACTCCCTGCAAGTTTGTTTTTTCCCCCTCACATGCAAGCCCTTCGCTGAGGTAGTGTCCCTCACGTTATGGTTACCATTAAAATACAACAGTTCCCCCCCGTGCTTACAGACAAACATAGCAACTGTGAAGTCTGGCTCCCAGCAGCTATTTTAACAGCATAGAGGAAGCTTGTTGTATTTCACAGTTACAGGGAGCACAGCCCCATCCTCTCTAGCTTCCAACTTACACTGCACAACTCAGTGAATAAGCCCTAACAAACTCCGGGCAAAGTTTCAACATTACAAAGCACTATGACAGGCTGTAATTCATAATTTGAGAGCCAGAGGGATCTGGAAATCACTGTTTTCCAGTTCCACTAGAGATTTACTGTGGTGCCTCCACTAAGTTTATTCCTTCACATACCTATTACTTTAGTATGTCTCCCTGAGGAAAGTATGATAGGAATTACTTAACTGAATGTGGGCTGGCTTTGAAAAATGTAGAATTAAATAACACACTAAACACTACCATTTTTTATGACAAGCAATACATAGCCACTATGAACAGTGAAATGAATAATTTTTGACTTCTAGCTAAAACACACAGAATCAGTATGGTTGGAAAAGACCTTTAAGATCATCAAATCCAACCATTAAACCATCACTGCCAACTAAACCAAGTCCCTAAGCACCTCATTTATGCTTCTTTTAAATATGCCCCAGGGATGGCGACTCCACCACCTTCCTGGGCAGCCTGTTCCACTGCCTAACAACCCTTTCTGTGAAGATGGGTTTCCTAATATTCAACCTAAACCTCCCCTGGTGCAACCCGAGGCCATTTCCTCGTCCTATCACCTACGTGCTCCTGTAATTCTAACCTAAGCTGCATGTTGAAGCAAACTGGTATTAAAGGGCAAGACAGAGAGCTTGAGCTGCCAAGGAGCAGCAGGATACAGCCTGGGTCCTACAACTGGCCCTGCCGGTGCAACTGGGGAGCCTGGCTTCCCACAGCTCAACCACCCTGCCCTGTGCACGAGTTCAAACAAGGTCAGCGTTAATGACTCCTGGCTCAGTCAACTTTCAACTTCACAAAAATCTTCCTGTCCTCAACCATAGTGACCTCCTGACTCTCTTCAGAGTCAGAAGAGGCCGGTGAAATTAGCCCTTCCCCCAAAAAATCCTCACTATTGCCTAGTTTATTCTCAGTGTAAAGGCTCAAGGAGCAGCTCACAGCTACAACGCGGGCACCTCTCACCCCAGTTTCAACTTCCATATGCACAAAACAGGTTTCAATGCAAACCTTACAGCGAGTAGTTCAGGTCAAGTAACACCACCAAAAGCAACACCACCAACCCAGCTACTTCAGCTATCAACACAGCAGCCGTGAGCGGCCTCACTACCAACCACGGCAAAAGAGCTACCCCTTAAAAACAGCTGGGGGAAGAGACACCCCCTTCACATGCAGGTTCGCTGCCCTAGGAAGCCGCTCGCTGAGGCGGACACGGAGAGACAGGCGCGGCGGGTCCTGCTGTGCCCGCAGCCGTCATTGCAGCAGCTCCCCCAGCAGCCCCGCTAATACCCATCTCTTCCCCTCGGGGCGTCATCCCGTCCCTCTCGCCACAGCCTCTGCCTCTGACACTGCCTCAGCTTCTGCCTCCGCCACCGATCGAGGGCGGCGCGCAGGGGGAGGCGGCGGCGGCGCCATGTTGTGTCAGGGCAGGGTGCCCTCCGCGTAGCCTCGGCAGCGCCGGCGAGCCCCGGGAAGAGCCGAGTTCTCCCCCCGCACCGCTTGCTTGTCTGCGTGGGTGCCCCCCGACCCCTCTGCCACCCAGGCGAGCCCTGTCCCGACTCACCTCAGCGAACGCTCTCGGGCCCTGATCCCGGCGCCGCCGCCTTTCCCCGCCGCCCGCAGCTTCTACTTGGAACCCGGCAGCGAGAGCCTTGGCCCCGGGCAGCGGCTGGAGCCAGCGCAGGGTGGCGTGGCACGGCCTGGCACAGCACGGCCCGGCTCGGTCCGGCACCTCCCCCAGGGCCGCCGGGCGGGGACAGCGCAGCACCCGCCTCGCCGACGCCGCTGCCCTCCGGCCGCGCTGCCCCGCGGGCCAATAAACACGTGTCCTGCTCCGGAAAGCCTGGGAAGGAGCAAAGACCTTACGTTGGGGCAGATGGGCCAGCGGCAAGTCTGCCTCGGGCTCCAACTTAGGCGGTGAAGAAGCAAACGTGGTTCAAAGCACGTGGGGGCCACGGCTGCAAAGCTGCGCGTTATCAAACCCGTGGGCGGCTGCAGAGCCGGGCGCTGTCAAACCCGTGGGTGCCACGTGTGAGGAGCCCTGTCCGCCTGCCCCAGGGGCCGCCTGCTGCCCCGCAGTGGGTACCGCCGCGGTCTCTAGTCGCTCTCCACGCTGCAATACTGACAGCTGCATTTACCTTCACCTACCACTGAGCGCCGGTTCCTACAGCGATTGTCTTGTCACAATGACTTCACAAGATCCACAAAGCAATACTGAAGCCAAAGCAAGTTGTAAGGGTCCTACTGCAGCTGTATCTTCGACCATATTTGAATGTGCACTGTCATGACCTGAAGAAATGGCGATGCTTTCTTCAGACGTTCTCAGAGGTGTCACACTAACAACGTTCCTTGGAGCAGATCATCTTCCAGGACATGCAAATCAAGAACATCACCCACTTTAAGTGACAGCTCTGTCTCTCTCCTTTCAGATGACTGCTTTATTTCTCTTGTTCTAATGCGAAGTCCTGCTTAAGTCATCAAGCTTGTAACTTGTTTCTCACAAACAACAAGTGTGCACCACATCCCCCCTTGGCCTCACTTTATGCAGCGAGTTGTTTACACAATACAAAGCTAATGGCATGGAACCAAAACAATTCATTGCACTTTTTGAAGTGACCACAACCACCATATAATTGGATACTCTCTTGCAGTAGTATCTCTTACTCCCAAAGTGATTTGATTATTTCAGAAACACATCTCAAAATAAATATTTCCTTAAATTCCAAGGATTTTGAAAGGAAAAAAAGTTCCTTGCGGTTTGAAGGCTCCCTTTAAATACTAGATAAAATTTCATTACTATTCCTGCCATGCAGACATCCCAGTAGGGCAATGATTTTTTCAGTGTAGGATTAAGCAGTTTTTAAAAACCACACTCCAAATGACATCACCTTCCCTATGAGAACACTGTAATATCAAGGTCAATCTGTGAGCCACTAAGAAAATTATCTAATACTCTAAATAAAGCCCGAGTTACAATTTTTATACATATTCTTTCCAAATGACACCAAGTCCCATAACTTTGGCTGTAGGGCTGAAGTGTATCAGGAAGCTTTAGGACTCAGTTCTTCATGCTGTAAAAAAAACCATTTTTCTCAACTACCATCCTGGTGGTTTATCAAAATGAGTGACAGTAAACCATTAGACTATGGTACAGACCTATTAAAAGGTGCTACCTTTTACTAATAATCACATCACACAATGTTTTACTGATTCAAACATTTCCTATTGCTGAAAGCACTGACTGAGGCAACCTGGACATTCAGAACATCTTGACAAATTTATCAACTGGATGTTGCAACCCATTTACAATATTGGTCTTTATGTTAAATGTTAAACATTTACAATGTTTAACACCCTGAAGTAAAATCACCACCACTGCTGGAGTACCTGCTTCAGTAAAAACACCCCTCGGGGCCATGGGTGTCTGTCCTCCTAACAGGGTGGGGGGAAGTGGGGAAAAAAACCACCTTTTTATACCAATTGTCATGTATCTGAAAGGCAGCATTTGCCTTACAGCACAGTATTTTCCATCAATGCACAGAACAGTTACTACACTTAAATCATTAACACACAGGAAAAGATGGAAAAGATCACCCCCCCAAACAACCAAATCCCCAAACCAAAACAAAGCACACAAACAAAAACCCGACCAAAAAAACCCAACCCAAAAGCAAGCACCAAAACCTTAAACCTTTTTTGTTTGCCTCAAGTGTTACCACTGGGAGAGATGGCAGGACTGAAATTGAATAGTCTGAAATTGCTTTGCTTTCTAGAGCCTGCTCTTTGCTCATTACCTGCTTCTAGCAAAGGAGGCAGCTAAGCTACTGCAGCTCACCCCAACCATTTTCTGATGGAGAGAGCTGCAGTTTTTCATATGCAAAATTCATTTAAATACTTACACAGCCTTAAAAATTGACTGAAGGGTATGAATATTCAAGTAGCATTCTGCTCATCCAAGTAAATCTGAAAGCTTAAAGATCTAGAAAATAAAGTCACCAGTTTCAGTTCCTAGTGTTCATTTTCTCCTGAAGAAGAAACAGAGCAAGGATTGGTTTTCAGAGTAAAACACTCAAAAAGAGATCTGGGACTAAGTCTTCATGAACTGTCTGGACACAGCTTTTATTTCTGCCCTTAGGAAAGAAAACTGGATTTATGGCATGCTCCAGAGATTCTTATTTACCGAAGGATGCCACAGCCCACCAGCAGCCAGCCACTGGAAGGACAGGTGGAGGAGTTTACACCTGCTTGCAGCAGACTAACTCCCCCTCTGTGGCTGACACAGAAGCCATCAGGCTGCTCCCACCCGTGCCAGCAGAGTGCTCCAGCTGCTGCTCCCAGCTCCTGACCAACATTTCAACAATCAGACTGCTTAAAAAACAAATCCCCAAACAGCACCTTAAGTGGCTGCAGACCACATTATTTCTGCTGGAAAAAAAAGTACATGTATTTATCTTGTGTCTTTTGTGCTACATTTGTCATTTCTACATAACCCAAAGACTCTACTTGTAACATGTACCTGTAAAAGCTTTCATGCAGAAATTAACTTCTCTTTTCATTACTGCACCTTTAGAGTTACCTTGTAATCTGGAAAACACTTCAGCACAATGCAAGGGATAAATAATTACATTACATATTCTCATTTTGCTTTGTAACTCCTGTTGGTTTTTATTGATGGTGATAAATGCATTTTGTTTTCACTGAGTTATTACTTCCATTATTTCTAACAATACTTCAGGGCTGAAAAAGTGCAGTTTCTAGGGCCACAAAAACAACCCAACTAATAGAAAACAAGTTCTTGAGACACAAAGATGAAGAGGGTCAAGAGCAGAGATGCTCAGATAGATCACAGTTCACACCTGAAATGGAGGATTGCTCTGCCTCTGTGAAAGTGCATGATCTTTCACACCAGATAAAACCATTTCTGGAAGTTACTTAACATTTAAACAACACTCCAAAGTGAAAAATCCTGTCCACCCATAATCTGAATTATTTAAAAGAAGGTCTAACCTGAGTTCATCATGGCTGTAGTGGAAATATCAGTCTCCTTAACAATAAAGATAGTGAAAACTTGGCTTTGTGCAGATAAACTATGATGAAAAAGACACACAGACACCTTCCCCCAAAACAGTGGCCTTCAAATTTTATTCTTTAGCCTTTTTCAAGCTGTCATTGTATCTTTGCATTTTGTACACTATTTTGTGTACAAAGATTCCATGGATCAAGGGAGAGAATTATTGGTAATAAGATTCCATGTATTACAACATTAGGACTTGTTGCATTTGCACCCATGATATTTAAAAAATCTCTCAGACAAACCATGTAGAAATAAGTATGCAAAAACTGCAAACAAAAATGTTTAAGTAGCCAAAATTAAAAAGACCTTTGTGTGAATCACACAGTCTTGCTTGGTTCCTACTAGGCTATTGCAGCCAAGTAGTCCTTGACCTCAGTTGGAGTGAGCCTCCTAAAACCAGCTTCATTACAGATGCCAACTTCAATATTGTCTTCTGTCATTTGCCCTTCAAAGCTCTCCTGGTAAAGAAAACACAGTTCCATGAATCATACCAACGATGCCATAACAGGAAGAAAGTTGTTTATAAAATATTTTGCTCACCTTTAGTGTTAAGATGGCTGTATGAATGGCATCTTCCAGCTCCAAATCTTCATTGTATCTGTAAACAGAAATTCACGTATTTCAACATAGGAAAAAGATCTTCCCAAATCCTAAAAATCCTGGAATCTCTGAAAACCAAGACACTACCAAAATCTTCCTATTGATCACAAAAATATTCTTTGTAAGCACTGTAATAATAATAACCAAAGTTAGTATTTGTAAAAAAAATACATAGCTACTTTCCCTGTTGACAGTGTGCAGAGCAGTATCTCTTCAGGTATGTCCAATAGAACGTTTCCTGCACTGAAAGGATTCTCCACAAACACAAAAATTGGAGTTTAAATAAAGTTCCTATGCATGCACTGATAAGTAAACTGGAAACATCCAATCCCGAGTATTTGCAGCCTTTGTTCTGCTAACCTAGAAGCCTGTGGTTTTGCTCTGGCTGTTTCACAGGAACCCCAACACCCCAGGGTGCCCTTTCAGGCAAGGATCAGGGACATTACCTTTTCTCAAGGAAGGTTTTCCCATTGACATAGTTTTTTCCCATTGCTGTTGCTTTCCACGCAAAGTAAGCTCCCTGTAAAAGCAACAGCAGTTGAGTGTCAGCCACCTGATTTCTCTTAGCTACTGACAGGCTATACAGACATCACTTCTCCCCTCTGGCTTGAAAACCACCAGCATTTCTGTGCCTCAGGCAAGCTACCTTACACAAGGCATCTGCATTTTGCTTTTTACATGTGAGGATCAGGTAGTAATTCCAATTTCTGATGCTTATCAATCATCACTACAGTGACTGTGTGGTGGTTGTGACATAAAGCATTACCACTCACACACTCATCACAGGGTAGTTCTCCAGAAGAACAGTGCAAATACAGCAAATAAACTCATGGAAATGAACCACTAATGATTAAATAGTAAGGCACATGCATTACATTTCACAGTGCAACAGATTTTGGCCTTGCTTCCAGCCACTCTGGGGAAAAGCTATTTTGAGCAGCATAAGCAGTCAATTTGTTTTTCCTGGTACCTGCTGCCAACCTTGCCACCAACTAGATGGGAGGCATGAAAAGGGATGGTGATCTCCCTGCAGACCAGGGGCTATCCCTCAGGCAGTACAGGTGCACATGGGCACAGCACACTTCAGGCTTGCTCAAAGCATCTACTGACATGGCTCATTCTGACTTCTCAAGGTATGTTAAGGGATATTTTCTTCCAGTCCTTTCTTCTCTCATCACAGAAAGCATTTCATGAGCACAACTAAGGTTTTATCTGTTTTCCAGCAGCAGCAGTTTACAAAGCAAGGTACTTACAGAGGGGTCAGACTGAAATAGGTACGGCCTCCCTTCGTTCCAGCCACATATTAGCAGCGAGACACCAAACGGACGGACACCCCTGCAGGCAAAAACAGAACCACCCCACTCAGAAATCAGCTGCTGTGTGCAGTTTCCACTCAGTACCAAGGGTGACTGCACTGCTTTGGATGTGTTCATATCCCCCCCCAGCCCAGAGCTGTGCTCAGGAATAAGCAGGCAACCAACAGTAGGGAAGCAGGCGTAGGCTGCCTCTCCTGATGTGATGGAGTTATTACTCTTCAGGTTTAAACAATGAAATGGGTCTAAGCAGACCCAGCAGCCACCTACCCAGACTGTGTGTATTCCTGCATCACAGAAGCAATCCTCTGTACCAGCTGAGCTGTTGGAATGGGCTCATGATAAACCAAGTAATACTGCTGGGCCAGCTTACGAGCTCTGTGCACAAGGACTCTAAAACCAGACCAGATTCGTGTGTCAGAGAAATTTCTTGTATGAAAATGTGTCTAAATGGTGGCCAAACAACATGTTTTCATACCTGTAATCCGGACCCATTCCACTGTACACTAAACCTATATGTTTGGTAATTGGTTCTACTTTGTGGACACTCCTTTCATCATAAAGAATGGATTTCTGCTTCTTCTCGGTTGCCAGTACCACTCCATTTGCAGCTGGAAAGAAACAAGATTTGTTTTTCCATTTATATTGAAGTAAAATTATGGAAATCAGTCAAAATGCAGAACAAGTTTATTGGACTGTTCAGGAATTTTGCTCCTCCCTTAAAAAAAAACCAAACACAAAAAACAAAACCAAAATATGTAATAGAAGCCAAGATTAATACACAGTCCCAAAGGAGTCCTCTCAAATGACACTCAGAATCCCAAATCCTTTGCTAGAAGTTATTTTCTGAACATACCTTTGATCCCAACTGATGGAGCTCCTGCAGCCACAGCAGCCAAAGCATACTCAATCTGCACAAGCTTCCCAGAAGGACTAAAAAAGAAAATGCAAAAGTAAGCCTAACATCATTCTAACATGTTCAAATCTTTCCTACAACGATCTGATGCTAACTTGCTTTTTTCAGTCTCTTACACCAAGCATCAGCATATTCCAATCAGAAATTAATCAACAAAACAAAACAACAACAACAAAAACCCACCCTAAACTGAAAAGCAGCCCACATGTCTCCAGATTCCTACCAGCTTCTAAAAGAGCTGGGCTGGCTCAGCACAGAACTCGCTGCTGCACAGGCTGGGCTCCTCACTCAGCTCCTGCCCACAGCCCCCAGCAAAGCCAGTGTGCCTCAGCTAGGGAGCAGCCACTGGGCCAAGGGTGTTCTCCACATGGATATAACATATACCATTTTAAACAACTTTTCCATCAGCACACTTCTGTCAGTGTCACAAGACAGCCACAGCTCTTGCTCCATCCCCAGGAATTCCCTTGCTCTGCTCTGCTGATCCAGATCCTGGTAAAGAGTGATCAGAACAAAGCAGCAGGTGTCAGGCTGACAAAGCATCCTCCAGAACAGGGGGGATCGAGGGGGCCCTTCTCCATCCCTAGGGAAAAGGACAGCTCAGGGCTACCAAGATGCTGAAGGGAGTGGAGCATCTCCCTGCTGAGGAGAGGCTGAGAGAGCTGGGGCTCTTTAGCCTGGAGGAGACTGAGGGGGGAGCTCAGCAGTGTCTGTCAATATGTTCAGGGTGAGTGTAGGGAGGATGGAGCCAGACTCTGCTCAGTGTCATCCAGTGACAGGACAAGAGGCAATGGGAGTCAGTTGGAGCACAAGAGGTTGAGGGGAAACACAAGGAAAAATTTTTTCCCAGTGAGGGTGGCAGAGCCTGGCAGGGGCTGCCCAGGGAGGTTGTGGAGTCTCCTGCTCTGGAGACATTCCAGACCTGCTTGGATCTGTTCCTGGGTGACTTGGTCTAGGTGCCCCTGCTCTGGCAGGGGGGTTGGACTAGATGATCTCCTAGGTCCCTTCAACCCCCAACACTCTGTGATTCTGAGCCAGCCACTCACTGGAGAGGTGATTTTGCAAGCAGGATCTCTTCTCTGGGCTGTATTTCAGACACTGCTGTTTTAATGGATTCAGAAGTAGAAAATGATAGAACTCTGTGCTTAGAGGACTTAGAAGAACCAAGCAATAAATAATAAATTAGTGTGGTTATGTATACTCTGAATAAACAGTGTGTAAAGGTGACAAAGTAGTAAGTATACCTTCTCCACTACAAAACACTAACAAACCAGAACAACAGTTTCCTATGACAGCAACTAAAATATACAGAACACGAGCAAAGTATTTCACAAGTAATCAGACTATAACAACTAATTCTCAGTACAGGGAGCAGGTGAATGAGGGAAAGCAGAAGCAGGACCAGGCTCTTCTGTGTAAGAAGTCAGATGGCTTCAAGTTTCAGAGCATGTGATGCTTCTGCACAGCACAAAATGTTTGCAACTCCCCTTGGGACACCATTTCCAAGAGCTAATGGAGAATTCAACCCATTTGAGTAAGACAGGCTCATCTGGCTGCATCCAGCCATTAAGAAAATTCTTTTCCTAGTTTTATATTGAGAACTGCTTCATTTGCTAAATGCAACAAGCCTTTAGTAGCCCAATTTGCAGTTATACAGCTTTACTTGTCTCTGAGATCAAGGGGGCACTTTACCAAAGGCAGCACAAAGATTCCTGCATTCTGATTTTCTTTTACAGATAGAATTCTGGACAGTTTTATTTTATACATATAATGTAATTCTGGATAGTTTAACAGTTCCACCCCTCACCAAAATAAATAAATAATTAAATAAATAGATTTCCTTTTCTCGACTTGATCTTAAGTGTGTGCATTAAAGCAACACTGTAATAGGTACCACTCCATCAGCATGTTCATTCTGTGCACACATCATCCCACATCCATGCTGTGCACAACTCGGATGCAGACAGCACGCTGCTGCAGAGGGCACCAGCCAGGGAAAGAACCTCCTGAACACCCATCTGAAGGCGTCGCTCAGCCCCACGTCTGCAAAGCCAGTTCTGAAGCAAGCTCTCGAGATAGCGCAGCTCAGTTTTCTATCATCACACATTTCCAATGAGCTCCGAATGACGGAATTTCTCCCCAGGCTAAAGCGTGTGGGTGTCTGGGGACCTGAACTTGGCTAAACCGCTTCAGTGAGCGCTCGCTGTAAGGCGCTGCCGCGGACGAGACCGAGCCTGGGCTGGCCCCACAGAGCTGTGGCTGCCAGCGCGGGAGCAGAGCCGAGGCACCGCTGCACCGGGCCCAGACCCGTCACCGAGACCAACGGGCCCCGGGACTCGCTCCTCACCCCGCCTCTATCCCCGGCCGCGCTGCAGCCGCTCAGGCCACGAAGAACTCCCGGCAGCCGTGTGCCCCGCGAAAGCGAAGCCGCCCGGTCACCGCCGCTCTCACCGCACGGGCCCCTCGTCCGCCCGGCTCCAGCCGCCGCCGCCCGCAGCGCTCGCAGGCCCGGCTCCGCGGACCCACCGGGGACGCGATGACTCTGCAAAGTGCCCCTCCTTCCGCCCCCGCCGCCGGCAGCCCGCTCCGAGTGCTCTGCGCGTCCCCCTCCCCCTCCCCCGCCGGCCCGCCCGCCGAAAGCCCGGCCCCGCGGCCCCGTCCCGCCGGGCACCTGAAGGTGGTGAGGGAGAAGCTGTAGCCGCGCTCCGCCATCTTGGAACAGCCCCCGAGCTCCCCTCGCCGCCTCCCTCTGCGCGCGCGCAGCCGCCCCTCCCGCTCCCCGCACGAGGCCGCGGCCGGCGCGCTGATTGGCGGAGAGCGGGACGCGCCGGGAAGCGGCGCCGGCGGGCGATTGGCCAAGCGGCGCGGCGCGAGGCATGGCGGGAACCAGCGGCCCCGGCTCCCCGCCCTCCCTCCGCCGACAGGGACGCTGGGGCGCGTAGTTCTGCTCCCCGCTGCCGCCAGACGCTGGCGCGCTTGGGGCACTCGGTTTCCCAGAAGCCTCAGGGGCAGCGGCGCATGCGCGGTGCGGCCTCGGCGATGGCGGCTCGGGTGGTGCTGCTGCTCTCTCCACTGCCGCGGCTTCGCGCTCTCCTGCAGCGCTGCTGGACGCGGCTGGAGCGCGGTCTCCCGCCGGCTTTCCCTGGCGCTCAGAGCCCGCCGTGGGGTAGGTCCGGACCTGCTCCCTTCTGGCGGCGTTGGGGCGGAGGGAGGCGGCTGGAGCAGGAGAGTGCGGGGGCCTGGGGCGCCGGGACTCCCGACCTCCTTGCCCCGTGCCGCGGCTGCAGGCGAAAGTGGCCCTTGGCCGTAATGAACTCGGTGTTTTTCCTCCCCGTCAGGACCAGCACTCGCTGTCCAAGCTCCAGCTTTAATTCCGGAGCAGGTAGGCGGCAGTAGAGAAAGTACCGAGGCTCCCGGGCTCTGGGACAGCATCCTGTGGATGGCCGCACCAAAGAAAAGACGAACCATCGAGGTGAACCGCTGCAGGCGACGGGATCCCTCCAGGCTGATCAAAGTAAAGGTAACCACCCAGCCCTCGGGCTTGCCTCCCTATCGCTGCCAGTAATGGTGTTAATTGCAAACAAGCATGGGGGAATGAGATCTGCACTGGTGGCTTTTCATGTCAGAGGCATAGTGGTTAATACTGACTGGAAAAGCATTTTGTAAGTTGTGTGTGAGTGATCTTACAAGGCACTGTGATCCTCGGGGTACTTTGTAAGGGGTGTGCTCATGGTGTGACAGCAGCCTGTGGGTAAAGAAATGGTGACAGTGTAGGTGCAAGCCAACAAAGTGTGAATTGTAGCTATGCAGCAATTCTGCATGGATATGGTGTGTATCTTTCAATTCTAATTGAGTCAATAGGTCTTTACTCCAGACATCAGTGGGTGTCATGATTTAGGCACTGACTTCATAAACTGGGTTTTTTTGTAGTAAAAACTTCACATATCAACACAGTACAAAACAACTTAGAAGAGTAAGTTTTGAAAAGTCAGTGGAATGCCTCTGGTGTTTCACCTCAGAGGAGTTTGTGGTGTTTGCCTGTTTCTTTTGCTGCTGCTGTTTGAGTTACAGACTCTCCTGTCTCTTTTTCAGACCAACATAGACACGTGTCCCGAGTGTGGAAACCTGAAGCAGAAACACGTCCTTTGTGGCTACTGCTATGCAAAAGTCAAAGCAGAAACTCGTCTGATAAGGGTGGAAATAGGGAAAAAGGAAGGAGGACCATGGAAAGCTCCAACTGTAGAGACTGTTGTCCTTTATGAGGGGGAAAAGCCCACAGCAAAGGACGAAGGCAAGCGGATCATTGAAAGAGCCAGGAAGCGCCCCTCGTGGTTTGCTCAGAACTGATGCTGTGAACTAGTGCCAACAACAATGGTGGCTACAGCAAGAAAAATCATCTTTCCAGAATGTTTTCCTTGTTTTGTTTTCTCAATGTTGATAGAAAAAAACCTCTGACCTTTTGGGAAGCCTCTTTGAACTGCATGTTCATGATTTTCAGTTGTGTGTTGTTTTGTAGCAGGCAGTGGGCGTGTTGCTCAGTGATACAGCAGGCAACAATTAAAGAGAGATCAGGATCTACCCTTGGTTTGGATGTCTGTGTGTGGTTCATCAAGTCATTTGGATGCCAGTGTTATGTGCTGGGTTTGTAAATGACAGTTTTTTTAACAAGGGAAAAGATTCACAGATGTAAAATAAAGTATGTTTAGTTTCCCAGGGCCATCTGGCTTTGACTGCTGCTCTTTTGGAGTTGGGGGTGGCAAGGGAAAAAAATGTTCAAACCCAAGGTTGCTTAGATACAAAGAATATTTATAGGGAAAGATACACTGCAGAAGGCACCAGCCTGCTTCTGGCTCCTCCTGTGCTTGTAAGCATGGAGTCAGAAACAGGTTCAGGAAAACAACATAAAATAGCATAAAATAAAACCCAGTTTCCCCATGTAACCTTTGTGTCCTGTGTCCTTGAAAGTTCATTTGGAGCTGGAACCCCCTGACCTCTCAGGCTAGTCCCAGCCTTGTCATTCCTTGACTCCTGGGCAGCACAGGGACCAGACCAGACCATCACAGTTCTGCTGCTGTCCTTCCTGCAGTCTTGCTGCCCCACCACAGCTGCCACTTTCCTGCTTTCACTTCCACAGATTCAAAAAATGACATCAAGTCCACACACACACAGACTCCACACCAAACATAAATGCTAAATTGAAAATGAAACAACATATCATAGATATCTTAAAATATAGATATCTTAAAATATATATGTCTAAAAGATAAACATAAAATCTAACCCTCATGTTAAAATGTAAAATCCAACCTAAAAAAATGAAGTTGAACCATGGACTCTAACCCTGAATAAGATCATCTAGTCCAACCCCCCTGCCAGAGCAGGGTCACCTAGACCAAGTCACCCAGGAACAGATCCAGGCGGGTCTGGAATGTCTCCAGAGCAGGAGACTCCACAACCTCCCTGGGCAGCCCCTGCCAGGCTCTGCCACCCTCAAAGACACATCTCAAAGAGGGAATTGTTGATTAAAAGTTCCCAGACTAACTACATCAACAATTTCCACAACAGTCACCTTGTTATATGTACTAATAGTTTTATCTAAAGATAAAGAACACCCGTGGCTGCCCAGCCGCCAGCTCTGCCCCCCGAGCAGCCCAGCTCTGAGGGGCGGGAGTCTTCGCTGCCCTGTGCGCTGGGGCAGCCGAGGAGAGCTGCTGCCATCGACCGGCCGGCAGCCCCAGAGCGCCCGGGGGAGGCCAGGGGAGCCTCCCAGAGACAGTCGGGGAGCTGCGGGGTGTCGGGGATGGCCAGAGGCTGTCGGGGATGGCCAGAGACTGTCAGGGATGGCCAGAGACTGTCAGGGATGGCCAAAGCCTGTCGCACTGCCCGCAGCTCCCCCCAGCTCCCTCAGGCTGCTGCGGTTTGCAGCGAAGCCCCGACGGACCCGGCTGGAGACCTTCGGCAACTGCCAGAGAATTCCCTGAGCCTGCTGGGCTCCCCCGCTGGCAGCTTTCCTCTCCGGTTTTATTCGGCCCTTTGGAGGCTGCCTGTGGACTCCCGTGGCCTGTTTGGTGTCCCCAGGGCGGGAAGGACGCTGCATGGGCGGTGCGGGCAGGGGCACAGGGCACACTGTGGAGCAGGAGGAGCTGCTGAGGGGCAGCCGGGAGAAGAGAGGTCAGGGCAGGAGCATCTGCGCTGCTGATCGTCACAGAATCACAGAATATTTAGGGCTGGAAGGGAGCTCCAAAGGTCATGTAGTGCAGCCCCCCTGCAGGGAGCAGGGACACCCTCAACTAGCCCAGGCTGCTCAGAGCCTTGGCCAACCTCGCCTGGAATAGCTCCAGGGATGGGGGGCCTCAACCACCTCCCTGGGGAGCCTGTGCCACTGATCACCACCCTCAAGGGAAAGAACTTCTTCCTGAGATCCAGTCTAAATCTCCTCTTCTCTAATTTAAACCCATTGCCCCTCATCCTTTCACTCCAGGCCCTTGGAAACAGCCACAGCACCAGTGCAGTGTTCTCCTGAGCCAGCACCAGGTACAGATTCAGCCTGTTTATCTCTCACACTCACCTCACAGTTGTTAGTTTTAGTTCTGCAAAAAAGATTAAGTATAAATTAAAAAAACAAGAATTATGAGACATAATTGTAATTAATTATTCAATACCATTATATCTATATGGAGAAATAATGCACTGGCTTTGTGTACATTTATGCACTTCTTTTTCAAGTGTGAATTATTTGAAATCATAGTTATACCAATCATTTTACCCTAACAGGATAGCAGAGATCTTTTTACAGTTCTTAATTACAGATGGCTATTTTGTTTTGTATGCCCAAGACTTTTCATTTAGTTGACATTTTATTTCTGTAACTAAAACTTATAACTAATAGGTCCTGAGGCATTCCAATGAGTTCCAAAGTATAACTGTCTTGAATTTGTAGTGTCATAACAAGCTATTTTCCAAAAGCAGACACAAAGTGCAAAGGAAAAAACAACTGATGTGGTGTATAAGTGAATATTAATTGCTCAGAAGATAAGTTTGTGTGGTTCATAGAAGTTTTAAGAAGTTGTGGAAGCACAAAAGTGATAAAGATATCTCTATCTTCAGAGCTTACTTGTCAATTGGTATTTCAAGAAGATGACAGAAATTCTTCTTTTACTTTACATGACTGTACTGTGAAATTTACACAGTGAATAGACATCAGTAAATACAAATTGCTTCCAAATAATTTCCCTAACTCTTAGCCTGACAAAGACTTTAAGGATAGGGTCAAATGGAAGGAAAATCAGTGGAAGGCATGAGAATGAAGTAATCTATGCAGCTGTGATGGATCTTGTTTTGCCTACTGTATATGTATTCCTGAGAAATTCTGTTGAAGTCAGTGGGGTATAATTCAAGGCAGAATTTAGTACAATGCTGTAAAACCCTGGCCATGTGGATGTGTGTAATTAATTAACATAGACCATATATCTGTGAAACTGCTGCTAGATACCAATTAGATCTGAGGTAGGTGATAAGCCTGTTGCATTCTTTGCTGTGTCACATGTTAGGGAATAATACAAGTTGTCCCTTGCAGTGTCCATTAACCTAGCTGGGTTTCTGTTTTGACCAAGTAATCTGCTGAAAAGGTACTGTATATCTACACATTCATTGGACATATGGCTATGAGGGACCAGACTCAATCATTTGTGTGTTGCCCTAACAGGAAAGGCATTCTCTGCAGTGGGGTTATTTATGTGTCTCAGGGGGACAGTAATGGCAGCATTTGTCCCCAGAAATTTGTTACTCAACCCAAACAATGCAAACAATTACATCATTTGAAAAAAAACAAACCACAAACAAGATCATAAGATCCAGAGATCATTCATCAGCAAAACCAACAATACAAATGTGCAAAGAATTGGATTAGATGATTTCTCAAAGAAAACTCTTTTCCTCTGAGACTCTTCCTGCTGAAAAGTACAAAGAAAGTGAATTTGCAATCATTTTTTTCCCCTTTTCTTTCTCATCAAAGAGATGTACTTTGCTTTCAAGCCACCAGAGTGTATCTTCCTCATTCTGCTGATTTGGCAGAGGCTGGGATCCCTGAATCTGTTGCTTAGGTTATATGACTATCAGATCCAACAGGCAACTGCCTGAGCATACAGAATCTTGATCAGAAGAAATAAAATTATTTTCCATTTATTAAGTTTATAATCACAGTGATTGCAATGACTGTAACTTCCCAAGAAAACAGACAAAATAGTCACTGGCTTTGTTAACTGCTATTTTTTCCCATGGCCTGCTTGGTGCTCTGCTTTCCTGGACTCCATCCACGAGGCAATTCTTGCTGCAATGCCTGAGTATTTGGACACTTGCTTTATAATTTGGCCATGGTGGACTTCCCTGTGCTGCTCAGCCTGCTGACAAAGTATGCACAGCTTTGGCATGTCAGGTGATTTTGCAACCTAAGCACTTATCTTCCCCATTTGAAATGCTAAGAAAACACTAATTGTTGGAACCTTCTTTAAAAAAAAAAAAATCTTATATTTAATACAACCCGATTTTCTTAGTACCCACCTCCTATGTATGGCCTTGAGAATGATTTCACCTTTGAGAAACTATTGATCTGAGCAATGTACATGAGGATAATATGGTTTTGTACTTCCAGCCAACACACTGCTGGGGTCTGTGCTACTCCCTCTGGATTTTGCAATAAATGCATTAATGCAGTCAGAAGTTGAGCAGTATTCTCAGGTTTCCTCCATTTCAAGTTTGAAATCCTGGGCTGGCACAATTCCCACTCCCTTCCTCCATCATTTTCCAGTAAAGCAAAATACTGAGCCAAAGATCAGAAACTGGTGAACAACTTGGTGCAAATTACTGCCAGCATTCAGTCCCCAAGATAGTCAATAAACATGGAGGACTCTCTGTACCTTGTTGACAACTTCTCTCCAGTTTGTATTTTCCCTAAAAAAAGGACTACTTTGCATACTGCTTTGCCTGAAAACAGCAGAAACCCACCTTTTGTCATTAATTTGGTTTTTAATATTGTATCAGCATATGAAAGTGCCTTAATTAGCCCAATGCTTTCCTTGAGGGGTAAGGTTTTTTCTGCTACTTAGTCACTCATATTCCATATATTCTTCTAAGCAGGAGAAAATTGTCTTAAAATATTAAGAACTGTTATTGGCTAAACAAGTTCTCTAACAGAGAAATTAATTACTTCATTGCCTGGTTCAGAAATTCTTTTCATGTGGATGACCTTGCTGAAAGTTAATAACCAGAAATATGGATCATTATGGGAAGCATGTATGCAAATTCAGTGGCTGACAGAAAGCTTCAATAAGGGTAGTTAATGATAGTGTTAAAAATTGCCATTTCCCTCTCTCTCTGCCATTTCATGTGTAATGCCAAATCTGTTCTCCCTCTTGCTCTCCACATTCCCTTGTCTCAGGGAAGCTATCAGCTTCATTTCACTATTCCTGTGAATAACCATTCATTAGTGTTTCTTCTTTGCATATTTTCTTCTAATGATTTCTCTTTTTCTTCTTTCACCTCTTTTTTTGTATGAAACCCTTATCTTTAGGTTCAAGATACCTGATACTCCTCCCTAGCCCTGAAAACAACCCTTTCTGTGTTCTTCTGAGGTCTCACCTTGACACGTGTTTGGGAGCTGGCATCTCTATTCAGCCTATGAAGAGACAGTTTGCTGGGGAAGCCACGGGGACACTCAAAAGCTTTGTTCAGGAAAGACATGGGAAGCATCAATCTCAAGGAAAAGCTCAAGAGCAGAGAGGGAGGGAAGAAAGGAAATGCTGTGTGTGTGGAGAGGTGAGAATAGGCTCAGACAGGGAATCTCTCTGTGCCCAACCCCTACAGTCCCAGGGCACTCCATCTCATGCTCATCATTTCTTCCACTATTCCACTTAATAATTTAACTGGCAAGATTGAGCAACTACTAACTGAAGGTGTAATTAAACTGGAAAGAGTTGAGGGGAGCATGTGAGCATTTTCTTAGCAAAAAAAAATAAATAAAATCTGTTTAGCTGTGGAATTAAATGTCACAGCTAAATGAATTTACTACTCAGAACCTGCTTCCACTCCCTGCCTTAAATAGCTGCTGTTGTTGTGAATATGTATAGTAGTAGTGAATAGTAGCATAGTAGTTGTATGAGTAGTGAGAGGAAACCCCCCTAGCTGTTTGGAAGGTGACCAAGAGGGAAAAAAAGCCCTCATCTTCCACTTCTTTATCTTCTGTAGTGAAGTGGTGAGCTCCTGCTTAAAGACAAGGTCATGTCCATACAGCTCTGGGTAAATGCTGAGCTATTATATGCAAAAATTTAGAGGTTTCTACACTGGAAAGATTACTCTAGCTGGTGAAACAGCTTCCTGAGTGCCTGGAGCTCCTCTAAGGTAGGGCTAAGTAGCTCACTGTTCTGTCCTGTGTGTAGCAGAGTTCCTCTGGGGTGTGACTTTAGTTACAGCAAAGGTATAATTCAGCTCAGTAAGATTAGGCCTGATGATGAAGCAAAGGTTATTTTAGGTGGGCTTCCTTTTTGAAAGACTTTGGCTAATATTGACTGTCTTGCTGTAGCCTAAGAAGGAATAATCCACCTGTGGAAATCAGGTTTGACAGGATTTTATTTAGTAAATGCTTGCTTGAATTCTGGGATTTAATAACTCCACAGCTTAAAGCTATGTTGTGATGAAATTGTGATGGGTGTCTCTATTGTTCAAGTTATTCCAGGTTCTACAGGACAAAACCTTAAACTATAAAATGCATGTTTTAAAATTGAGTTTATGACTATCGTTAACTGGAAATGGCATTTTCCAGGGAATCACTTTTGTGGTTTTGGTTTTGTTTTTGGTTTTTTTGGTGTGTTTTTTTTGTGCCCTACATAATATTTTGCTGCTTGTGTGGTTTTAGTTGGTTCTTCTTGGTTTTGCCATCTTTTTTTTTTTTCCCTTGGAGAGGCAGCAGGGCTCATAACATGTCACAGTTGGGCCAATGCCATTCTGTCCCCTTTTTCTAGCTGATGTCATATGGCATGGAATATGTTAAGCTTCCCTCCACCCCACCCAAGGTATATAAAGACAAACATTATCTTGTCCATGCTAGCAATGGTTCTGGGAACTTCTTTAAACACAGGTGCCAAAGTTAAACTCATCTGAGATTCCTTCCATCTTTTATAACTAATTGGCAGAGCTAAAACTGCTTCTGCAGAGGAAATCTGACCCACAAAAGTCCTGAAAGCAAATATTCTTAGTGCTTCAGGCAATTTTACAGGTTTCCCAAATAAATTGTATTATTTCCTCAACTCTCCCATAGTCTTCCCTGCTTCTTTTGTGTTGAGCTTATGGTCTTTACCTCTCTAGCTTGAGATAAAACAGAGGCAAGCTGTATTCACATGGGGTTAATATTGATGAATATAATGGGCTGTACTATTTTGGCTAGTACTGTGCTACTGACCTTCCCCTCAAAATGAGGATGGATGAAACTTCTTCAGTAAAATAATGTATGAGTCTGTACTGAGTCAGATGCCAAATATATTGCAGGTAACAAAAGCTGCCAGACTTGTGAGGAAAGCAGGCACTGAGGAGAAGAAAACTAGTGTTGAATCATGGAGAATGGGTGAGCCAAAAAAGGACGATGAATGCAAGGGGGAGAGTGAACACAGAGGAGCTGAAGCCAGATATGGAGAGAGACCCAAGTGATTTCCCATCGAGTGGAGCTCACATCCAGCAGCTTTCTGCTGAGTGATGGTGAAGGCTGGGAAGGTTCTCTTCCACCATCACTGAAGCTGGGATGCAGGCACCTCAAGCATGGTTGCCAAATTGCACAGTGGCAGATTTTGCAGGAGACCTTCAGCATTTTGAGGGAGGTACAAGAGGCAGCAGCTCCCACTGAGAGACAAACTGGGTGATGGGAGAGGTGTTGTTCTCCAGAGACACATCCACCAGCAGTGTCTCCCACTGAGCTTTTATCAGCATGCTAATGTGGCACAGAGATATGGTCTGCCACACCAGCCTTGCAAGCTGCTGAACCACTGATGCCAGTGTTGCCAGCTGCTGAACTTTCCCCTTTTATGCAGGTTGCAACAACCCCACACTCAGCTCCAGATCACAGTGTTCTGCTGATGAACTCTGACCATTTGCTTCTGAGACAGAGACCCCTGTCTATCAGAAAGTGCCAGCAGTCCTCCAACTGCTTGCTCCTACCTTTGCAGGTGCTTATGCAAACACTTGATAGGTTTCCAGATTTTTGTCACTAGTGTTTTAGCCCAATTGTCTTTTGGGTAGAAAAATCTAGTGAGAAGTGTATGTGATTTGTAGGTTATACTGCCTGACTCCATCTCTCCCCGTGTCTCCTCAGGGCTGCTTTTGCTTCCTGCAGCCCATGGAGTAAGATGTGGTGCAGATCACCACCTCAGATGCAAGTCCCTTAACTGCCACACACAGGTTTGAGACAGCTCTGTTCTAGTGACCTGTAAGAAAACAAGAAAGCACATGGAGATAACTTGAAGCTACAAACTAATGTGTGAAAGTTTAGGGATACTCTCTCCCTCACCTCAGAGAAAAAAAGAAACAAGCAGATGCCACAGCCAATGTGACTTTCCCATCCACTGGAAACCAGTTGCTCAGCACAGTGATAATAATAGCCACTTACAAATTATTCTCTCCTTGAATGAGGAAAGAAAACAGACTCTTAATTCATTTTCAGATATCCAAGCTGGTCTTCCTGCTTTGTCCATTTTGTGGGTGCTTCTAAAAATACTCATTTAAACTCAAGCTTTATTTTCCTAGAGGAAATAATCCAAAAGATAATATTTGTCTCTGCTCCCTCTCCTCCTACCCTGCTCAATGAAGATCTATGATGAGTGAGGAAACAGAGAATATATCTTCATCCCTGTTATGCCTGTTCTTGCAGTAATATTTTCAAGTCTTGTGTCTCCAGTGAGGTTTTGTTCTATTTTTAAAAAATAGGAAAAAGGGAAAACGAAATGTAGCTTCCAGCCAGCCCTCTTTCAATACACCAAGGTAGATCTCTTGTCTCTTTTCCAGACTCAGTGAACTTTTCCCACAGGTGCCAGCATCATGAAAACTAAGAAATGCAAAATCAAAACAACTGAGACAGTTACTTGTACAGCTTGCATGAAAAAATGACCTTTTTTAGAGAAAGAATGAAGGGGCTGAAGAGGAGAAGCTGGGGGACAAAGAAGAGGCATCTTTACTCTTAGAAAAATTTATTGTTAGATTATCAGATGTGCAAAGATGTGGAAACAATGTGGTCAGTTGAATCTCTGGGTTAATACTTTATTGTGCTGTTTTGTGTTGGGAAAGCAAAAAGATTTCTAGGAGCTAAAAGCAGAATGTGTGTATCTGCTGATCATGAGATCTACATGAGGGACAGGTTAAGCCCAAATGGTGAAATCCCAATTTTGATCTCCTAAGGGATCAAAGTCCCTTGTGTAAGAACTTGAGGAAATGTAGGTGATTTCTGGAAATAACAGGAGGCCACCTTTGGAAGGCTCTGTTCTCTTATGCCCAGGTGCTGTTGCACCCAGGCTCTGAGGAAGCCCTGAGCTCCTTGCTGGAGCCTGAGGCCACCCTACTGAGCTGTGGCCAAGCCCACGGGGACTGCATCAACATCAGGCACTGGTTTCCACAGTGCACAAAGCAAATAGAAATCACCCCTGTTTGGAAAGCTGTCCTGCAGAAAACAATTTCCCCAATCATTCTTAACATCCCAATCTTGGAAGCCAGTCTTTGCTGGAATGAAGAAAGAGGCATTCATTTAATAAATTATGAGGAGCAGCCTGACTCAATGCACAGCTTCTTAATAGTGCTTGGCAGTGCTGCTGCTTGTGATGATATCCTTAATGCATTTGCTACTGAATAAGTAATAGATTTTCCTGATGCAATTGCACATTCTGCTCAACTCATTTTTTCTTGAATATTCAGGCATTTGTTTTCCAATAGTAGGGTTATTTTGCTGAAATACCTGATCCTGTAGCCTATATTTCTTCTTGGTTTCCATTCATTACCATGGTGTTTCTTTGGAAAAAGAAAATAGAATCCTTGATCCCTAGAAGCATTTGTGTGATATTAAGCACAAGTAAAGTCCCATGGGTGGTAGAACACTGGAACAGATTGCTCAGGGAGGTGCTGGAGGGCCCATCCCTGCAGATACTCAAGGTCAGGATGGACAAGGCTCTGAGCAACCTGACCTAGCTAAGGATGTCCCTGCTCACTGCAGGGGTGGAATGGACTAGATCACCTTTGGAGGTCTCTTTCAACCAGTGGAATTCTATGTTTTTATGCTCCATGATTCTGTGATCCTTGTGGATACTTGTGTATGTTCAAGGGCTATGCTAGTTGTGTGCACATTAGGCTCACTGAATGAAGAAGGTCCTTTTTATATTCTTGGAATTATTTTATGTGGAGTCAGTTCTTCTTGGCTGTGTATTATTGAGGAAATCTGAATTCTTGTACAAATTAGGGCTGCACATCTGTTTTGTTTGCTGTAAACAACTAGCTCCACTTGAACCAAGTCAGGAGTCTGCTCTCTGAGTAGCTTCACCCCAGCAGCTGGCCAGAGGAGCATTGCCTCTTCTCCTTGGAGCCAGCAGGTTGTTAACTATCCCATTTGCTGTACAGGAGACCTCCATTCAAAACCTTCCTCTCTCTAAAACACTGGACCTGCATGTCCCAAAGCCCAAGGCACAGCACTCATTCCTGGAGCCTTCCAGGTGAACTTCTTAAGCCACTGAGCAGAAGTAAGTGGTGATGTCCTCTGCAGTCTTCCCCTGCCTGGACACATCACTGTGGCATTTTGCTCTTTTGTTTTTCTTTGCCATTCTGCAGAAGCATCAGATATTGCCCTGGGTGTCCCCACACTTGTTTTCCAGGCTATTAAAATAACACATTACTGTAACATGCCATCACACAGCCCCAGAGCCAGCTGTCACTGGTGGCTTTGTGAATGTCAGTGACAACTCCACAGTGTATCTAAGCATCCAAAGTCCCCAGCAATGTCAGTTTTCCTACCTCTAAACACCCTTCATCCATTGTTTCATTAGGCAGGAGAGGCCTTGGAGTGAGAAACAGAGCTATTTGCACTGTGCAAGCAAGAAGTTTAGTGATTGCCAAAGTCAGCTTTAAGAATCAGGAAAGTTTTGGTCCCTTGGGTAAAGCCACAGACAAAACTTCTCCCTTTGATTTTGTGCTCTCACGTTGCTCTGTTACAAGGGATGCCTGTGAGGAAATGCATTCAGCTGACGTGAGCTCTGAGAGCTAGCAAAGGAGATGCTCACAGTCTGTGAATGTGCAGCCTGCTGATGAATTATTCAAGTCTCTGCTATTTCTGGAAGCAGCCAGCATGCTTTGCCTTGCTTCTTTCACAGCAGAAGCAAAGGAATCTGAGTGAAGTGTCCAACTAAGAGTTAAACTTTATTACTAATCTTTGCACTGCACTCAGTTCCATTTTGCTCAGTGTTTGTCAGTCCTCAGAGATATTACCTGTTACTATAAATAAAACACATGCTGCCAGTGACTGTTCTTCATCTGTCTGGCAAAATGAGACATTTTTTATTTTACTTTTAAGATCTGTATTATTAAGGCTGGTGTGTGTGTTTGGGCTCCCAGCACTGACAGCTCTCACACTAGACTCATGCTGCTGTTCCTCCATGTGCTGTGTGTAGTCAGTGATGGATTTCACAGTGATGCTGAAAGCTCCTATGTACCACAGAGAAATGTGTGCTGGGATGCTAAGAGCTGGCATGCAGGCCTGCTGCTGCTCAGCAGATAGTGAGCAGAGGAGGGCTGATTTCAGTGTGGAGATTCTGAGTGATTTTGGTGACTCCAGATCCCCCATGCTCTGGTTCACAGCCTCTCCCCTAGTCCTGAAGCCACCATCTGAGATAGGTGTTGGCTTAGGGTCGATGTGAAACCTCACCTTCCAGCCACTGCTGCTGCTGTGCAGACACACAGCCCTGAAGAGGAACAGATCTGGCTGAAAAACATCCAGGGGAGGGGGAAAAATAAAGAGAGATTTCCAAGTGTGCAAGCATTACTGCCAGCACAAGGGTCTGTGCAGGAAAATGTGATTGATGAGCAAGAGGGAGTGTCCTCCAGCTGACCAGGGGAGGTTTCAACTGGATATCAGGACAAATCTTTTCACTAAAAGGGTTGTGAAGCATTGAAACATGGTGCCAGGGAGGTGGTTGAAAATCTGTATAGAAGATGTGGTGGTTGGGGATGTGGTTTAGTAGTGGACCTGGTAAAGTAGGGTTAAAGGTTGGATTAAATTATCTTGAGGGTTTTTTCCAAACTAGATGATTCTATGACTGGGGAGAGGGTGAAGATACTTTTTTTTTGTGGTAGTGGCACCATGCATTAAACCAGTTTAAAATTACTGTGGGATTGACCCACTGAGAGATGGAATAGTTGTCTTTTATGTTAGCTTAAAAGTGGCTCTGCAGAGGAAAACATGCTTAACTGTTTTCCTTTTATTAATAAAATTGTATATGTCATTAAAAAGCAATATCAGTAATTTATCTGGAAATTCACAGAGAGAATGCCTGTCTGCATGCAGAGATATCAACATGTCTGTATCTATGTATCATTTAATGTGTGCAGTAATCATCAAGTAGTCTTGCCAAAGGATTAGAAAGTGTCTTGCAAAGATTAATCAGTTTCTGTGACAATTCAATATCTCAGTGTACAGAGAGGTTACCTGATGTTCAAGCATCTCACCAAATAACTGAGTCAGAGACAGTTCTTCCTTAATTCCCTGGACTTGCCTGAGGCCAAATCAGTCAGCAGCAGAGCAAAGCACTGACTGAGTTGTCTGGATTTCCTACTTTTATTTTCCAGTTCCTAGGCACCTCTCTCTGTGTGTGCCATTAGTAGAATGATGCTGTAACAGTGACTATTACTTCTGATGAAGGTCATCTTAGTTTTTTTTTTCCTTTTTTTTCCTTTTTTTTTTTTTTTTTCTGAAAGGCACATAACAATAATAACTTTTCTCTGGGATGAAATTCAGTCTGAGGATGGTTACAACAAGCTTAAATTAGCATCTCCATTTCTTCCTAAGTTAAAGATTGCCAGAAGAGCACTTTTGTGGTTTCACATTGTGCTCTTAGCACTTCTCTCAAATAACATCAAGTGGCTTTGAAACTGTAATTGATAGCATGAACTCAGCCTTGCTAGGACTGAAATAACATAGCCTGCAAGTGAATCAAGAAGGAATTATCTCCTGTGGGGAAATCACCCCCCACACAAGGACAAGGTGCCCATGGAGCAGCACAGGGCTCCCTGAGCAGCACTGAGCAACTGCTGCAGCACCTTGCAACAACCTCTGATAAACCTTCCAGTCCTGACTAGTATTTGCTGTGCTGGGAAAGGCATTTGGGAGCTGTCCTCAGCCCAGCAGCTTGCAGAACTTACTGGTTTGCCCACTGTTCAGCTGTCTTCCTGACTCTTTCAGTGATTATTTCTGTGATGTTTATTTCCAAACCTGTATCCAGTTTGGTCCAATGGGAGCCCAGTCAGGGCTTACTGATAGGAAAGAAACAAGTGTTTTGGTAGGTGGGGGAGCAGCAGATCCTGGGTGAGCCATCAGAATTTTTTATTATAGCTGAAGACAGAAAGCAGGGGGGTAATTTTCATGCCCACCTGTAGGTGCAAATATGTCTCTTCCACTAGCTAAATCCAAGAAAAAAAAATAATCTCTGAGATTTTATATACTTTTTAGTAAAATAGAAGAATTGTCTAAAGTACTGGGGGAGATGTGGGACGTAATCATGTAAATATTTGTAAGGCTCTTGCTTATATGTTTGATCTCGTGGAAACTGGTGTTGTCTCATATCTTCAGGGGACTTGCTTCTGATTTATTCTGGCAAGAATACCAAGAGCAGAATTGTCAGTATATGAAAGGTCCTAATTTGGGTGTTTGGCTTACTCGCTGTAGATAGGGAGGCAGAATGTGACATCTGGTAATTGATAACTTCATTTACACTGTACTGATTCTCAGAGCCATGGCAGTTCTAAAATGCCTATATACACACCCATCCTCAGTTTCAAGTTTTAATGGAACTAGGGTGACCCTCACAGCTTCTTTTGTAAAGCAGTTGAGCGTCCCTGAGGCAGAAATATTAGGAAAATCTGCTTTTTTAAACAGTGTCAGGAAATAATCAGTGCCAAAGAGAAGCTTCTGGGTTTCTTAGTGTTGTTTTGCATAGTCAGTGCAGAGTGCTCACCTCACATTTGGGGCAGATTTGCAAGCTAGTTTAATAGACAGAGGTGAAAATGAAGTTTCCAGCTGCTTTCACACACAGGATCCACTTTTGTTTTTTGAAATAATAGGTGCTGAAGGGGCTGTTAACAGCAGAGATTTGTGCACCTAATTACTCCTGCCCTGCTCTGAGTGTTTGCCCACAGTGTCAGTGCCCCCCGACCTGTTCTCTAATTAAACCTCTCCCTTTGTGTGCACCCTTTTGTGAGCCTCTTCCCCTCCAGCCCTCTTCTCCCCAGATTCTCTTTCATTCCACGGAGCAGGAGCTGAGGAAGCACAGTGACACCGAGCACATGAAGCACTGCAGCTCCCCAGGGAGCACAGATGGGGCTTCAGCTGCAGCAGGTGCTGAGGAGAGAGATCCCAGTGAGTCAGGGGGTGAGTGTGCATCATCTGCAAGGGCCATTGTTCCCACGCATCCAGCTCACGCCGCACGGGGCAGTGCTGCTGCTGAGGGGGAGAATTCAGTCACTGCTTTGAAATTAGGAAATGAAAAGGATGTTCTCCCCTCACTCCCTTCCCACAGTGCAGCACATGAGCGTTTCAAGGCAGCCCGACCTGCCAGCCAGGCTGTGTTTGCAAGAGTCGGGGGAGAAAAGGGGGAGATGAGGTGGTTATTAGGCTTACAAATGTATTTTCTATCCTCTAAGGGAGCTCTGGTCATTTTGTTGTGGCTAAAGAAAAGGGTCAGGCACTAAGGTTAAAGCCACTGCTCCACAAGCTCTAATCCAACCCTTATTTTTGGCCATGTTAGTGAAAGGTTGTGCAGCCTGCAGTGCTGGCCCAGACACTGTGCTAGGCACAGCAAACAGCCAGAGATGAGATTTTTCAGCTGTGACTGGCAGAATTCCTCAGACAAATTGCAAAAACAAAACCCACAGTGTGCATGTCCTCGGGGCACCCAGGGATGTCATCGTTATGTTCCTGACCCTAAGCAATGGGTCTGGTTTAAACGAGAACCTCTGATCAGCTCTTTTGCAAGTTGGCAGATTTATACATAAAATAAGAGCAGAAGGATCAACTCATCCCTCTGCATCTCTGGATGTCAGTAAAGAGTTTCTGAGACAGCACTAGTAATATTGGGATGCATTCAGCATCATATTCACAACCCATGTGCTAATTCATTATAATCCAAGAGGAACTAAGTTCTAAGTGCAATATTTCAGGAACTGGGTGGTCTTTGCAGAGGACATGCTCCTTTTTCTAAGTCACTGTCCTGAACTGGTAGCAACCAGATGTCAGTGAGACTCTGTGAAACTCAAGGTCATCCAGAAAAAAAACCCAATTAAAAAATCATTTGTGATTTAAGATAATCAGTTGATGAGTTTACTGGGTTAGTGCCAATTGCACAGTCATGGAGATTTTGTGGAAGGATCTGAAAATGATAAAAAAAAAGAGTAGCATTGTTTGATTTTTTTTCTAAAGTTGAGAAAATTTTCCTCTTAATGATCATCTCCTGTAGGGGACCAAAGAAAGGGTAAGGAGGAAGTGACAAATGTCACTGGACATATATATCTTTATTTTGAACAGACGAAAAGAACAGAAATAAAAGACAGCTACTAGGTGGAGGACAGTGATTATTGGGATTAAACACCCATACTTTTGCAGGAATATCTCATGCTCTGGTTAATCCCATCTAGATAAAGGACTGGTGATGTCTTAACTAATAGAAAGCAGAGAGCATTGAGAGTAAGAGACAAAAGCAAACATCTCCTGTGTTGTTACCCTTGCAGACACTAACCAGCAGCAGGGAAGGCCCCATGTAGCTAAGCATGATGAAAATAGAGTTTGTGCCTCTAACAGAAATGTATTATTTGCAGCACTGCAAAATATTTGGGTTTTGGGCAGCAGTTGTTAATAACATCCCTGCTGAAAACCTTGTAGGAGATGACTGTAGTGCAGGAGTAAAAGAGCTAGTGCATGGGGCTGGCAAACTGTCAGCTTGATCTGCAGGTAGATATTTATAAGTCATTATCTTACTTTACATAAAGTCATTATCTGACTTTAGAAATCCCCTGTGAAGATCCCAGTTTGGTGACATTTGATGGGGCAGTGAGGGAAGGGAGTGAGATACATTTATTAATCTGCATTAACATGCTAAAGCACTGCTTTTAAAAATAAAGGCAAAAATAAATAAATTTGGAGACTGTTCAATAAAAAATCCAGTGATTTTATTCCTGAAAAACAGCTTGCCTACTAAGGAAAAAAAAAGTTAGGACAATAGAAATGAAGATATCAAAAGACAGGAGTATCAAAACACGAATTCATAAAGGAGATGTGAGGATAATCTTATTAAATGACTTTGGCTTGTAAAGCATCCCTCTCAGGACTTGAATTCTTGGTCATGAATGGCCTCAGGAGGATTTGAGAGGACAGGATTTTCTTACTTGAGATTAATCTGAGATATTTATGAAGGATTTAGACAAACTGCTGGCTCTTTTAAGGCAGTTTTGCTAATGAGAGACAAGTAGCAAAACCAGAGCAACTGTCTCCTCGTCCCCAGAGAGATTTCTAGCACACTGTGCCTCTGTCACCCACACATCCTCCCAAGAATTCCTCCTTGCAGGCCAGGTCTGTTCTACACTTGCTTGGCAAGACAAGAGATAAAGTTTAATAGATCTGTATTGAAAACCAAGCAAATCTGTCAGTCGTGGAGTACACGCTGCCCAAATTCCTGTGGTTTCAATCCTTTGCCTGTCCTCTTGAAGTTACCCTCTCCTCCTTTCCTTCCCCTTTCCCTTTCCTCTCTCTCCCTCCAGTAATATCCATTCCCCTGTGCCCCACCAGGAGCCAGGGGACACCTGAATATTCAGTGTTGCCTCTGTGCTCCATTTGCTTCCCTGCAACTGCAGGACAGGCACATTCTGCACTTTCTCTTCAGCAGGTCACAGATTTTGGTCTCTCAGCTTTATCATCATCCACTTTCATATGTTTTTTGTTAACGAGTTAATTGCCTTGGAAATGTATATCCCTCTGGCTAATGGTTCAGGAGCTGGTAGTGATGGATGGGTCCTGACAGCTCGACCTGGGTGCCTGCTGGCTGCTGTTGACTGTCACCTAGAAGATAATCTTTGTCTGATGGGGATGTGGAAGGTGTTCAGTTTGGCAGAGCTTTGTAACACATGGTGGTGAGAACTACAACGATGGACCCCTGAGACCACCTGCTTCTTTGTGTGGATTGGAGCATAATCTTATTTATTCTGCATGAATCCTTGTAGAAAAATAAATCAGTAGCCTCTCTTATTTTAGCTTCTTGGAAGTGTTTGACTGGGGAGCAGAATCTTCTTCAAGATGAGAAATTGCCCCAAAGTATCTGGGAATTGTGTTACTAAGTTCTTTTTTTTCTGAAAATTTGAAATATTATTCCTTTTTCTATCTGAGCTAGATGTGGCTTGTGCATTTTCTGTTTTAATATGTTCTGTCCTTAAAGCAGTTGTACCCTCAAGCTTATATCATGTATTTTGTTGAAGTATGTCTTTATTAAAACCTAAAATGCTCTGAAGGGAACAAACAGTGACAGGAAGGTTAGATTATGTAAAGAGAGAACAAAATAGAGTCAGAAATTCATAGTATGAATGGCCTTGGGGCAAATAGACTGCCTGTAAAGAGTTAGGATCTGGGCTGGTCACTAGACAAATAAGAGATGCTCTCTGTTAACCCCTGTCCCTTCCAAAGAGAAAGGGAATAAGGGAGACAGACTTATGGACTGGAGAAAACAAAACAAAACAAAACCACAAATCCACAACAAACTAAAAGTGCTGTAATGAAAATAATAACAGTACAATGAAATATATACACATTGGTGGTTGAGGCCCCATCCCTGGAGCTATTCCAGGTGAGGTTGGCCAAGGCTCTGAGCAGCCTGGGCTAGTTGAGGGTGTCCCTGCTCCCTGCAGGGGGCTGCACTAGATGCCCTTTGGAGGTCCCTTCTGACCCTAACCATGCTCTGATTCCATGACCATTAGCCCCAGTTCCAGAGCAGTTTGTGTCCAGCCTCCTTCCCTTCCCTCTACCAGCTGCCTGCAGCCATGCAGATCTGCTGCTTTCTAGCCCAGGCCTGCATAGCTCTCTGCAGTCTTGTTTTCCCTGCTGCTTTGAACCATGGTTTATCTTTCCAGTCTTTATTTTAGTGCACTCCTCCACTTTCCACCTGAGCCAGTTTGTTAACCACATTTGGGCCAGATGGCTCCCTCCTGCCTGGGACAGCAGCCACCCACCCCCAGCGAGGAGAGGTGCCCGGGCTCTGCTCTGCTGCCTCTGCTGAGATGGGGCTTACGGGGAAGAGCAGTGATGCCCTGCTCAGGCTCTGGGAGGATGGCACAAGCTGAGGGACTGCATGCTCACTCAGGAGTGTCATTTTTAGCAGTCTGAATTTCTGAAATGTGATTTTCTTTATGTCTGGAACCTGGCCAGGTTGTCTTCTTTGCCTGACTCAGAAGACATCTCTGCCAAACTTCAGTTTTCTCTTTCAAAATAACAGGTCACCTTAGCATTTCAAAGAAAAAAATTACTCCTCTAATGTCCAAAGCAGTATTTTTTTTCTAGTGTTTTATTTAGAAACAGCTGAACCATTTTGACGGATTTTTCATTTTATTTTTTTATTAAAGCTAATCCCCCTGAGGCAAACGTTCAGCAGAGCTGGTATTACTCCAAATGGAGAGCGTTTGGCAAAGCCAGAAGCAACTGTGTCCTATAATGCAAAGTATCAGTCAACCTCACTGGGCAATGCTAGAAGCTTTTTATAAAAGAACAGGCCTGGAGAAACATAAATTTCCATGTCATACAGTTCAGGATTTTAGGGGATTGTACACAGAAGGAGAGATGAACGTTATTCCAGCTGAACTGAAAAAAAAATATATTAAAAGCTCAAAACTGCGATGCTTTAGATCTGCTTTGTTCTTATTTTATAGGGGCAGCTTGAAATTTCAAAGCCATCCTGCCTGTGGCTTTGTAAAAGCTTTTTATTTCCTGAGGCAATCTAGCTACTGAAACTGAGTATGAGGTGTTGCAAGTGCTCATGACTTTCAAGGAAAGAAAAAGTTGTCAAGCTTTGTGTTTTAATTAGATAATGACTTTGTTCCCTCTGCTTAGACACTCGTATGAAAGCCCAGATGTTTGGCTTTCAGCAGGTTAGTAATGCTTCCAGCATTTGCAGCATGATCCTCAGTGGTGTGCAGTGGGTCTTTTTATTGCATTCCCTCCTCCCTTCACTATATATGAACCCTTGAGAGAGGAGCAGGCAACTGGCAGCTCAAACCATTCCATTTATTCCATTTTTTTTTCAAAACACAGCTGTGTTTAAGCCCACCTTCCTAGCCCCAGTCAGGAGAATTCATCTTTACCCTGCCTGCAACACTCTTCTCACCTGAATCTTCTGACCTGTGACCCTCAGTAATTGACATGGTAGAGGTTTTCTTACAATACACACACAGGAGTCTGATGATCTAATTACAGGTGATGAATTTTAGTAGCTTTGTTTTATGCACAGCTACTAACCCCACTGCAAAGTCATTATTTGCTTCAATAAAGCCTCCCCCCTCCCCCTGCCATGCACCATTCACTGTCACACCCACAGAGCAAATGGCTGCCACCAGTTTGGGCTGTGTTTTGCAGAAATGACTGGATCCTTGGTCATTCAAACCAACAGTCCTGACCAGCTGTCCTAGATGTTGCTGTTCTGGCCACAAAACTGCAGCCTGTGTGTCACAGCTCTGACCTCCTGCACGAGTTCCACAGCCCTGGACACTCTGGTGGGGTGGCCTATGCCAGGAACTTTGGTGTTCAGAAGTTAGTCTGTCTTTTTGCTTCACCCATGACTGTACCCCTTGAGATAATAAAATGTATGACTTCCTTATTCAAAACCCACCTCTTTTATATCTTTAGGCCAGCAGTTTGCTATGACAAGATGTGTTACTACTGCTGCCTTCCACTGTTCCACAGCATCAAAACACAACTGATGTGGAGAAGAAGTTCTAAAAGAATCTTGGCAAGTCTTTGCTATAATACTCCCAGGGAATCATAAATGGCCTTCCAACTTCATACACTCCTCCCAAAAAATCAGCTTGTTCTGGTTCAGCACTGGCAGTTGAAATCACAGATGGTGTTTTTAAACCACCTGTTGAAATACAGCTCTGGCAAGCTCCCCCCTTTTCCTGGAAGCCACGTCATTTATGTTCAGAGTGGTGGCAAGTTCTTATCCCAGTACATGCAGAAAATACACAGGCCAAGTTATATTAGCCCAGGTCCCAGGCCAGTAGCACATATACAAAGCTGAACTTCCTACACGTGTGTGGATCTGCCATGACTTTAGATAAATGCAGTGCCAGCACTTGCATTTCAGAATGTTAGTTCTGTCTTCTCCCTAATCTGCATCCTTAAAACTGACACTATTGTCTTAAACTGGGCCTGATGCACACTTCCCTGCTCTCCCTCTGGTCTTTCTGGACACCTGGTTCCATGGTAATTCTCAGCTTAAACCATGACGAAGCCACTCTAAAATTAACATCTTTTTTAGGACCTAATCCAGCTTTTGCTGCTAGGTGTATTGCTTAATACCTTGGCAAGTTTTATTTCAGGAAAAAAAAAACCCAAAACAAAACACCACCTGCAAATGTCTCATAGCTGCCTTTTTTTTTTTTCTGGTGACTCAATGTGACACTCATCTGCAAGTGCAGTCACTACAAGAGTGTTTTCCTGTTAAAACACCTGAAATCCACTATTGCTTCATTGCTGGTTGGAAGGTGGGCTGCTGAGAACAACTGCCAGCTCTCATTTGTTATATTAGAACTGGTGAAATGGTTTGGGAATGCACCTGTAACCAAGATAGCCTGCATGGTGTGTTCATCAGGGAAGAGCCAGAGCATACCTGTGTGTGGATGTGCCAGGGCAGACTGTGCAGACTGCATTCAGGTCATAAGGATGCAGTTCAGGGGCTTAGTGGCTTCTTAGACACTACAGAAAAAAGGCTTTCTCTCGGAATTAAATTGGTTTTCATCAGTTGCTGGTAAGCCTTTCTTTCTTTTTCAGTTCTGCTTGTTCCTTGCACAGAAATTAAATAGTCAAAGCAGTTGTACTTAATTATATTTAACAGTAATCCCAAGTGAAAGAAATTCTTTGCTTTTCATCCCTGTGAAATAAATGGATGTGGAGACTCTTTCCACATTCCTCATCTCAACCTCTTCCCCTCACCCATACATTTTTCTTGCATTTTGCAAGAATCTCCTTTCTGGATTTCCCCATGAATTTGGCTCTTGATGCTGCAGGAGAACCTGTGCAGACAGACACTGCCCATGCAAGAAATCAGCAGGGTGGGATGTGACAACGTGAGCTCATCTGTGCAGACTAACATGCAAGGTGAGGACCTTGCTTAACTTTCATATCTAACAGATTGGTTGGCAAGATTTTCTGTAATCAGATGCATCTGCTTGTGTCCATCTGCTCAAGATAACTTATTTTTATAAGAAATGGTACAATAGTCTCCTTTTTACAATGCAGGTGGACATGAGCTATTCATGTCAAGGTCTTTTTTTGTATGGAGCAGTCAATGGAATGGGGAAGGATGAGGATAAGGATGAAGGTGAGAGTGAAGATGAGGGTAAGGATATATGCTCTGTGTTTCTACCAGGTTCCTGGATTTGCTGTTAGGTATTACACAAGTTTATATGTTCCTGAGTGTGGGGATGCAGGGAGAAGAGAGACAGGCATTGTCACAGCACATAGCCAATTTAATAAAGAAGAAAGGATATATTTAGACAGAGCAGGGACAGAGCAATCAAGTGTCTTGCCTGGTATCATGCTTTTGTAGCAGAAATTGAAAAAAAAATCTCCTCTTTCACAGTTTTAAACCTTTTGAAGATCAGATTATTTCTAATTAAAACAGAAGAGGAATAATATGACAGTGGTCTGTAATACCATACATCTAGGCTGTATTAAAAGACAAAATTATGAGCTGTGAAAGCAGAGGCAGAAGAGGAAAAACATCTTCAAATTTCTCTATTAAAAGCACCTGAATCCACAGAATGGAAATTTTGATTTAATGAGCTTTAGAAATGGTAACAGAACCTGCTGATGGTTTTTATACAGATATCACCTTCCAGACTCAGGAGATCAGGGCAGGAACACAGACCCTTCCCTCACACATTCCTTCTTGGCTGTTTTCCTGATCACCTCTACCTCAGCATGAAGGGAACACAGCTAGAGAGCAGGCACATGGCAGGTGATAGAATCCCCTTCAGAGGGTGTCAAATGCTGTGCTAGGCATTTTGTTCCTCCACTGGAAAACTGCTGTGGTGCTGAAGAGGGTGAAAGAGGGAATGTGAGACTGTTCCAGGGTCTGCTACTGAAGGAAATGGCTCTGTGCTTTGTGTGTCTGTATCATTTTACATGAGTTTTTATAAATAATGATAACCTAGTAATCACCTGGCCATAGCCCATTACTGCTGACATGATCTCCACTATGAAATACAGATATTTTTATAAGCACACACATTCCTGCTTTATTGCTGAACACTTGTTCCCACAGTCAGTTGCCATGGCACTGCATGCCTGGATTAATAACGTAGGTTAATAGGTTGAGGAATGTGACTGCACATGCTCACAGTTGCAAATAAAATATTCATACACTGGACTTTAATGACAAACAATAATTGAACATTTCCTGGCCTTTTGTCAGACAGTTGAGAAACATTTGTGCTTTTCAGGAAGCATTCTAGCCAGGCTTCAAGAAGCACTGAAAAAATGAGCTGAGCTTTGCACCTTGTGATGGGAAGATGCAGGTGTGGGTATGGTTTAGTCAGGTAGGAGATGGAGGCAGGATCTAGGTGATTTGCTTAGAATTACATTGCAAATTTTATTTTTGGAGGTGAAAATAGACAACAAATGTCTTCCATCCAGGTTGAAAAATGCAAGTCCCCTCCCAAATTTTTTTTCCAATTTTTTTTTTCTTTTTTCCAAATTGAACCTGTTACTAATTTATCCACAAGCTGGGATATTTCTGTCGTTAGCTGGAACAGACAGCCCAATAAAAAATAGAAAATGAGTCTTCACTGTTTCACTTGAAAATTGAAGAGAAAGGGTTTCACTGATAAGTATAAATTCTTTTCTATCACTTAGTCCAAAACTTTTGTGCTTTGTGTTTCTTTTTGCTATGTATTTCTATGTTTGTTCTGCAATTAGCCTGACTGAATTCAAGACTATTTGGTTGGGCCAAAGGAACCTTCTGGAGCACAAAGCATCCCAAAATGTCTTCTCAGTATCTGTGACATTTAAATCTTGAGGCTTGTTTAGGGGCAGTGTCAGTACAGCCCTGAAAAGTTTGGTTTACCCTTTTCTGGTTTCCTGAGGTGGAATTTCCTTCACTCCCCAAAAACCTACCTGGGAGAAGTTCAGATAGGGCAGTGGTGATAGTGGATGTGCTCAACGTGTCTTGGAAAGTACTTTTTTGCCCTGCAGGACTGTGTTTATAATATACAAACAGCAACCTTGGCTTAAAGAAGCAATAAAGTCACTCAGAAGCTTGTGTTGTCCTGCTCCTTTATTTTTCTCTGCTGATACTGACCCATAGAACCATCCCCATCTCTACCTCTGTATCTATTACACAGCTTTTTTCCATCTGATTATGGCCTCAACTTAGTCATGATTTGATGGGTCCTGAACCTGCTTAAATTGCACACTAATTTTTATGTAATATCAATGAAATAAAAGTAGTTATCAAAAAGGAGAAGACCAAGAAAATGCCTCCTCACCTGCCAGAGCATGTCACAGAGGATGTGAAGCTCCACAAGGCTGGTACCAGCAGAGAGCAGAGAACCAAGTGGAGATGTGGAGAGTGTCACTTTGCAGGCTGTCCCCAGAACTATTTCACAGTCCAGCTGATGAAGCAAAGAGCAGTCATTTTTTCTGTCTTCTTTAAGCCTTTCTCATAGACATGATGCAGTGTAGATAGAAAGTGTGTTCATAAACCCTGTGTACTATCAGGTCTTCAAACACTGCCCTCTCCATTCCTGCAGCGGCTCCTGCTACTGTTGGCTGCCTACAAGATGCTTGTAGAGGATGAAAGGAGAACACTGCCTCTGGGGCAGCAAAAACAATAAACACCTGACCAAAAGCTGCCTTTGCAGTGCAGTCTCTCTAGCAGATGGATGATGATTTTGTGTGGCTTTGTGTTTAGGAGAAAAGATTTATTTAATTCAGCAAAGACATTGTTCCTGATAACAGATGTAGGGATAACAGTGGATGTCATGTTTGCATTCTGTTCCCACTTCTAATACTGCAATTTATGATTAGAGAAGCAAAACCAAATCTGCAGCAGTAATAGTAGCTACATTTTTCAACTGGGAAAAGTTGCTTAAACTTCAGGCAGCTTAAGAAAGGTAAAATAATCATTTTAAACACCTAAGACATTCTCTAGAACAAACTCCTCTACAATATTTTCTAATGGAAGCATTCAATACATAGAGCACAGTGCTCTGGCAAGACAGGTAAAGGGATATTGTGAAGATTTTATCTGTTTAGATGGAAGATACTCTGTTTAATTGAGATTTAAATGATGTAGAACTTGGAAAAATGAAAATAAAGTAGTAAAAGATAATGGAGAGAGAGATTTTATAAGATTTCTTACTCCTGAAGTAGCTTTTGAAAGACAGTAAAGAAACCCTGGTGTCTGAGCATAAGTACTACTGAAAAAAATCAGCTTTGCCAGGATTAGGAAAGAGATGACCAGCCAAGAGGTATTTCTGTGATTATTTGTGGAGGAAATGAACTGTCAGATGATCTTTGTAGCAGCAGCACACTGCCTGAGAGCTGGTGGGGCTGGAGTATTATAATTTTCTCTTTTGTCAGCCTATGACTTCTTGGCTGTCTTCATTTTATGTCTCTTCGTGTTATGAGCATCAGTTTCCAGCACTGGGGTAGGATCAGCTGAGAAGCATGAACACGGGTGATCACAGAATCACAGAATCACAGAATGATTTGGCTGGAA
>VYZU01061702.1:22250-32512 GCA_013401355.1 Ceyx cyanopectus | reverse complement strand
ATATATAATAGTGATGCTGCAGAACAGCTTTCTGCTCCCCGTGGGGGCAAGATCTGCTTCTGGCTCTTTTTTGACTCCTTGTAAGGAAGGAGCATTTCCATCTCTGCAAGGGTGATTGTTTCTGTGGGGAGCAAGGGGTAGTGTAGCATTTTGTCTGTTGCTCAGTGGTGTGTTTGACCACAAACTGTCAGTTACAGAGTTTGGAGCCTGAAGCCTGCTTCCAAACTGGGTGTCCCCAGCACTTTGAAATCAGTGGGGAAAAGGAACCATGGAGCAGAATGTTTGCTGGGACTCAGAAGGAAAAGGGGCTGACCCAGGCAAAAGGATGAGAACTGGAAGAAGCCCAAGAGCAAATAAGAGCTGTGGGGGAACAGATAGATTTGTTCTTTTCCTCTGCCTACCTTCAAAGATACAGGAACCCCAGAGGGGGGATGTTAATCACTCCTGAAATAGAACTGGAGGAGCCTGGGGCGCTCCAGCCACAGCAGCAGTTGCTGAGAGCTGTGGCTGTAGGTGCATGTTAAAGAGGACTGGCTCTGGATGGATCCTCAGCTGGAAATGTGAAAGCTCAGAAGGGAGGCCTCGTGCACTCACACTGGTATCTGGAGGAGAAGCTGAGCTGCCTACACCAGCCAGAAACTGTAAATGCCTGTTAGATAACAGAGCAGAGAGGCTGATAGAAGCAAACAGGCAAAGGGAGAAACGTGTGAGGTGAGAGATGTGGAGCAGGATTTCTCCAGAGGAACACCTAAAGCTGAAGTTTGCAAGTATGGAGCTATGAAGTATGGATCCCATGAAGTGCATGGCCTGCAAGCTTCTCTGCTGCTGCATCAGCATTGCTGCTGGGGTAGCCATGGGTAGCAGCAGTTCCTCACACTTGTGCTGTATATAACAGAACAGCCCAAAAATGTCTCCTCCCTACAGCTCTGCCTGCCACACTGCTCATACCAAACAGTGACAATTCAGAGCTGCATTAACACAGCAGAGGGAGGAGATACTGCTGCCTTTCAGGAGCAGCCCAGTCTGTACCTGCTCTGTGTCACATCATCCTGGCTCCACAGAATCCCTTGCTGCCAGGTCCACAGTGTTCTGGGGTGCCCAGCCCCAAGGTCCACAATGTTCTAGGGAGCCCACAGAGCCCAGTGCAGGGTTGGGAGTCAGGTCTGCCCCTGGTGGGTGCTTCTTTCAACCATCCTGCCAAGCATATTTACCATGTGATGCCACCCAGCCTGAGTGGTCTGAAAGGCAGATACATCCTAAGGTCAGAAAAGGGGGGGGGATATTCAGGGAACCCCTTTTTGTCAAAGATCCTCAGTTAGTGAAGTCAGTGAAGATGAGGACTAGCTAAGACAGGCAGGACCTCAAAATATGTTCTGCAAGGTGAAATTTGAGGTGCCTTCCAACCTGCTGTGCTAGGATTCTGTGAGAAACAGAAGACACAGCCAAAGCCCAGACTGACATGAGGCCCTGCAGCCCTGACCAGTGTTAATGGCCCAGGTGAGCCTGATCTGGCTTGATCACAAACCCTCTGCCCATTGGCCCAGGAGCCCTATTTAAGCCCAGGTGGGAGGCTGGGCTCACATGTTGAGGATGGTGGTGTGCTGTGGGCTGGGGTTCTTGGTTCTCTCTTGTCTTGCCCTTTTGTTCTTTCTTCTGGACGGACTTTGTGTGCTGTAAGTATTGATGCTGACTAACGTTAATGCTTGGTGTAGATATTCCTCATGTAAGAAGAGATATTCTGAAGTTTTACTTAACTTCTCACCTGAGTCTGTTACTTTTTGTTTTTGTTTTGTTTTAGCTGATTGCTTTTCAGGTTGTTCATTTTCTCTCTAGTTCTTCCTTTAGCATTTAAGAAGCATCCAGCCAGTGTAACAGACTTAGCAGATGTGTAATAATTTTGGAAGCAAGTTCCAGCAAGCTGCTTGGTGTGAATTCCCAAGCTGAGCCGTGTGGCAGGACAGAGAAAATTGAATTTACATTATTACCAAGTGGGGTAGATGTGGATAAATCAACTGTTGATTTCTGGTTCCTCTTTGCTCTACTTCTAAATGTGCGGAAATACTGGCTCATATAAATTCCCTAGAGTTGCTTAGATGTTTGTTTATAGAAATATCTTTACTCCTCCTAGACTACATACAGGTGGAAGTATTTTACTAGTGAGGTAGCAAGCTCTAATGCTTAATGCAAAGCACTTAGTTAACAGGGGATACTTGCCAATGTGGTTTTATTCTTGCTGTGATGTTTCGTACATCTCTTGGTCAAATTTTATCTGTACCTTTCCACTGAATATTTCTGCAGAACTAGGTATCTTACATCTTCCTTGAAGGACCTGGGAAAGGATGAAGTTTATCAGTTTAAGCATTCTCTTTCAATGTAATAAAGCAGTACAAATGCTGCTTTTTTTGCTGTTTGATTCAGAAGTCAAAACTCTTTAAAGAAATAAAAGTTGTCTTGACTGGAAGAATAAAGTGTAATGTCCAGTCATGTAAACAGTAAACTGGGATGAGTGCTTGGGTTTTGTGTATGAGGAAGGCTGGATCCCCAAGCTGTTAGCCAGTGACCACAGGTGGGAAAAACAACTATAATAAGTTTGCTTCAGGGTCATTAGGAGGAAAATGACTTTGTTTTCAAAATGGCAATAATCTGCATAATAGGATTTTTCTAATATCTAATCCTTTGTGCTCTCATGTTTTGGGGATTGCATATCTATTTAGTAGCTTTCTAATATTTTATTCTGAAAGGTTTAAGAAGACTTTGAGTGATTGCCTCTCCCTCCTTTGAACCTACAGACTGCATTTTAAAGTAGGAAAGTGAAAATGTGATGTGTGGTTTTTAACTCCCCAATTCAAGCCAAATGAAGGAAAAAGTTTGCCTTATCAAAAGGATGCAGAGTTAAGAGATTCCCAGAAGAGTGCATGTTCTTGTTCTTGGGGTTTTAGAAGTTGAATCCTTGAGGGAGGGAACATTACAGTCAAGTTCTGTTCCCAAGAGAC
Source organism: Ceyx cyanopectus (assembly GCA_013401355.1). Lineage (NCBI taxonomy): Eukaryota > Metazoa > Chordata > Aves > Coraciiformes > Alcedinidae > Ceyx > Ceyx cyanopectus. Next base: position 29,519 of record VYZU01061702.1, on the reverse strand, counting down.
TAAATGCTGCCTTATCTCCTGCATTTTTCATAAGATTTTTAAAGCACCAGCTGCTGTCTTCATTTTTTTTTTTTTGCTACTTGAGCTAATGATAAGTAGTTTAACTAAAGCAATGAATCATTCACACTGTTTTTTCAAAAAGCCTATAGTCGTTTCATGAATTTCTGGATTTATTAATTTCATAGTTGCTTCTCCTGCTACAAGTGCTAATTTAAAAGTACTACAATTAAATTGGGCCATTGGGCCTTCCTGCTTTCCTTGGAGCTCAGCTGAAAAGCCTGTCATCTTTAAGAACAAACTTGAGAAATGACTATTGTAAGAGATAATTTAGTGCATGGTTTTTTTTCCAGCATAGCAGTACAGTGAAAAAAGACTTAAATAAAAATTAATATAAAAGAATCAAGTTGGAGTGCTTTCAAAAAAAATAATTTCAGAGTTTCAAAACAGCTCCCACTTTGTCAGCAGTGGGAAGCAGTGCCTTGTAATTGATGTATGTGCCTGAAGAGCACCCAAAACACAGTGTCTAGATAATATTTTATCAGAGATGAAGCACCTCTCAGGCTGTAGTGGAGCCCATGGCTTTTTGAATATGGAAATGGAATCTAAAAGCTATTCAGAATGTGGTCTGATATGCCTCAAGTAGTAACTGCTAGAGGCTTCCCTACAGCCAGGACTGGCCTGCCAGAAGTGTCCTCAGGTCCTACACAGCCTGGGTTTTGTAATCCTCTGCAGGTGATTACACATTTAACCCTTTCTTGCAAGGAGAAAACAGAACTAATTGTACAAGCTTGTAAAAGCTGAGCTTTGCCCAGGAGTTACAAGCACTGCTGAAATTCCAGATGGGAGACATGAGAAGTGGAGTGATGCTGAACTGAGACCCTCTGCAGGGGGTGATCTCTGCCCTGTGCTCAGAGCTTCAGGAGGCATCTCCTGCTTGTTGTCCAGAACTGTTAAGTGGTGCTCAGTGCTCTCCATGGGACTGTACTGACTTACCTTAGAGGGAATAGCATGGATTGCAATGGGAATCTCACTGCACACTTGGGCATGGAGAGACACAGTGTGGTGTCTGAAGTCATACAAATCTGAAGGCCATGAACAGAGTCCAGATCTCAATCCTCTGCTATACAGTGAATAGCTTGTTCTTTCTCCATGGAAACAAGCAACAAATTCTGTATCACCAAGGAGTAGGAGCAAGTCCAGGGACTTTTCCCTCTCCCTATTTTCCTTTTTTTTTTTTTTTTCTAATGGTAGTAAAAGTGGGTTGTGGGGTTTAATAGTGCAAATGCTTACTGACATGAGCAGGCCACAATAAAATCAATTACTGCTCAGCCTATAAACTGGGAGGCTTGTATTTGCCTGATGTGTCTATTTTGAAACCATGGCTGTACATGTGCTTTTCGGTCCCCTGTCAGCATTCCAGGGATACACTGGCTCTGAAAGCAAGAGCTGGTGACATTTAGGTTGCCCAGCAGGGATGACTTGGACAGGTAACTGACTGCTATGTAAGGGGTGTGGTGATACAGTGCAGGTGATCACTATGAGCATCTAGTCTTGGAGTGCAGTTGAGGTCAGGGTTTTGTGTTTGCAGGTGTCAGGACCATGGTGGTGCAGCTGGGGATGCTGCTGCTGGGCTTCCTTACATCTCTGTTCACATTCATGTATCCCCACTGCTCTCCTTGCTTTGCTGAAGGAGTTGCTGGTGTTTGCAGTGGAGCCTTGCTCTGTTGAGTGGGAAAGAGCTCCAGGGAGCCTGCTGTGGCTTCTGCCATGCAGATGCTTCACAGCAGGAGCCTCCAGCTTCTGGAACTGCCTCTTGAAGCAGGCCAGGCACAAACACTGCTAGGACATCAGTGGGTACACCCCTGGCTGTTTGGTACAAGGTATGCTGCTCCTAGTCTACTTCAGGCCAAAGCAGTTTCAAATATAACCTTTCTAAAAGTCTTTGGACATTTATATGGACTTTATCATAAATTAGAGCCTGGAGTTGAGGGGCTCCCCTTGGTGGGTGCTGGAGAAAGGCCTTGCTGGGTTGATTTGATCTGGATGGGTGTGTTGGCTGCTTGCATAGCTGTGTTCAGCAGCTGCATTACCTGTGTGATTCTGCATTAGAAGAGATCTTGTTTCAGAGTTATCTTCAGTCACCAGCTTGTGTGAAATGACCTTTGATTTTCCTACATGTTCTGGGGTCTATTTTGCTAATACCCAAGTGTTGTGTTTTTACAGGTGCTAAGTAGACATGTAAACTGCATTTATTTTATTTTTTTTAATTCAGCTTGCTGTGATTCTTGATACTTCAAATAGTTTTGCCCGTTTCTAGAGAAGGGATTTAAACTCTACTCAGTGATCCAAGCCTAGCTCTTGCTGATTTATTCCCATTGCTAGGACTTTGATGTATTCTGCTGGGTTTGGTCAAAATGTGCTGTTGCTTTGTGCTGCCTTCTGAGCAGGGGCAGCAGAGTGGCTTGTATCCATTTCATTCCTCCAGTTAAGTTTGACATCTCAATGTGAACTAATGATGCTCACTCTGACAATGTATTCTGGAACTATTCTGCATTGGAGAGGTGCCCTACTGAACAGGGTGTTCTCTGTTTCCTCCCATTACACCTGCTGAAGAGCAGAGGATCCTTTTTCTGTTCTCTTGAGCACTGGGCATCTATTTCCCCCTCAAACCATTTCAGGCCTTCTAGCAAATGATGCTTTAATGCAAGTATAAGCATTACAGTATTGCCAAAGAATTACTCCTAGTGTTAATTAAGGAAACAACCTGTTTGGATGTCTATTAATATCCTTAATGCTTATTAAAAGAATACAGCTGATATAGAGGTTCATATGAGGTGGAGTACTGTACTTCTTTCTTCTGACTGGTATCTAGCCAACATGAATGTCTGTAAGGCCAAGTATTCTGGAAACACCAAATCTCACAGACCAGGAGACAATAAATCCTCAGAATGCATCCCAGGGAAGCTTTTCTCAACATTCCATGTGAGCAATAACCGACCCAGCTCATGCAGCAAGGGGAAAACAGAAGCTTGTGTCCTGTACTTGAGAAGTTGGTGTCCTGCAGTCTGCTTTTAGAGAATTCCCCCATCAGCCAAGCTTTCAGCCCTCAACTTTGTGATGTATTATGTTAGCTCCCTATTCTGAAGTAAGCCAAGGTTTTGGTGTTAAGATCTAAAGCTTAATGCTTTCTGAATCGGATGGAAAACCACATTTGAAACAGATTTGTACTCCCACCAGTACTAGAAGTTGTAACTAGCTTTGTTAAGCTTTGCACTGTAGTAAAATATCCTTATTTTCCCTTCAGTGTCTCTGTGTTAAAGATGATTCCTGAGTGCCTGGCACAGTGGAGGGATTTCTTTCCCTGGAATAATGATCCTAAACAGGCTCACTGTTTACCTCATGCTGACCAGCATTTTTCACAGCTTTAGAGCTCTCCAAGACTTAAATCTTCAGAGCTAGAAAGGCCAAGGGGAGAACTGATGAAGCAGAGTGGGAGCATGGGAGAGTTCTTATCAAGAACATCCATCAGCATATCTGTACCTAGCAGCTAGGGAGAGGAGAGACTGATTCAAGGTCTTCCTTGTGTGTTGGGCAGCCTCCACAGATGCAGGGAGGACTAATTCTGCCAGGGAAGCTGCAGCAGCACCTTCAAGGGATGGGATAGAGCACCCAGTGCTGCCACAGAGCATCCCAGCACATAACAGCATCATCCCAGCACATCCCAGCATCCTGCTCAAAATCCAGGGTGATGTAAGTGCTGACTCAGCAGTGAGATTTGATTCTGCCCTGAGACTGCCATTGGGCTGCATGGACTACAGCACAAAATGTCCTGTTGTTCCTTCCAGCAAGGATGCAGAGAGGAGGAAATGGCAGGATTAGTCCTGGGGCTGGGGGGGAAAAGGAGATGGCCAACAGGGTAAGAGCTTAGTGTGTTCTTTAATAAATGGTTGTGGGGAACCCCTCAATCTTTGGGGGAAGGAAAGCTGTGGGTTTTTCTGAGGAAACACAAATGTAATGTCTAGAGTGGAGATGGAGAGAGGAACACTTCCAGAAGATGATTAAACACCAAGGGCTCAGCAGCAGCAGCTTCTGTCTTCCTTTCAGATAGCACTTTGATAATCATATTTCAATTTCACTGGTAAATCAAGCATTAGCAAAAACTGAGCACTGTGAATGAGTTCACATTTCTTCCTTTTTTTTGGCTTTCAGATCATAAATTGTGTTCATTTGTCTTCCTTCCAGGAAAGAGAAGGAAGAACAAGGGCAGAGAAATAATTGCTTAAATAGAAACAAAGGTGATATTTTCACAGCAAGAGCTGTAGCTTTAAGCAAAACTACAAATATTGAAGACCTTGAAAGATATAGGAGCTGGAACTCTGGTGTAAAGTGTCCACTTCAGTTCTACTGCTTCAGGTCTAGAAGGGAAAAGCTGCCCAGCAAGGAGCATGGCCATAAGCTGCATGATGGGGCAGGACTAGTCTTTCCTACACTTCTGTGCCTGTGAAATTCCACAATGTAAAAATCTCAGGTCAGACAATGTTGGGCTGAAAGAAGGCAGAATTATTATTTTTTTTTCAGCTACCTTTGAAATGCATGATATGTGGGAGTTGTGCTTGGTAGGATTTTTAAAATAGCTTTTAAATCTCCTTAAAGGCAAGCTGCAGAAGTTAATTTTAAAATAAGGGTTTTTTTCTTAGCATCTTCTGAGCTGTTTGCCATCTAGTCACATTGTTCTTGGCCAGGGGAGGCTTTGTGAGGCTGCAGCACTCTCCACACAGCCTCCTCTGCCACATGGAAACTCTGGCTGGAGGGAAAATTCAGCTTTAAGGAAGATTGCAAATGCCTCTGGGGCTTCAGTAGCTAAATACCTCCACTCCTTTTTCTTGTTCATTCAGATATTTCCATAGTTTTTATGGTGTTCCAAGGGCCTGGCTTCTCTTAAAGACTTGTGGCCATCATATAAACCTGTAGTAATTACCTTAAAGTTTGTGAGTATAGATAATGTATAAATATTTAAATTTTCAAAATTGAAGTTCTTGACAGTATTTGTGAATGCTTCATTTGGAAATACTCTGATCTTTTAGTTTATTTGAATAGGCTATAATCCCTGATTTATTTATTTTGTCATCCCTTTATTGGGCTAAACTTTCTGGAATTCTTTTGACTCAAAATGTGCACTTCTAATGTTAAAAATGCAGCAAGCCACACATCTTTTTTTTCCCCACTTATTTTTTTTCCTGTTAACAACCTGGTCTCATACTGCTAAGTAAATAGGGATGCAGTCTCTACATTTGTTCTACATCCACTGTTATGAGAACTGGAAGGCTTTAGTCATTATTTAAGATCTCTTTGAGTCTACTTGATAAAGCCTAATATGGTCTTTCACTGAAGAAATAAAACCCAGAGGATATAACCTTGATCTTTCATTCATATCCCTCAAAAAGGGAAAAGGAACATATTTCCCTCTCTTCAGAGCTCTACCTGTGCTCTAAACCATCTGGACATAGCAAACTGAGGCAGTGTCTGTGTACCCAAAGGCTCTTGCAAGGCTTGTGGTGCCCTGGCTTTGAGCTGGGGTGGAGTAAGGACTTTCTGGGCAGCCCTGCTCTTCTGCTGAGAACCTGTTGAACTTGAGAAAGGACAAATCTGAGCAGGAGAATCCAAATCTCTTTTCCATAGCAATGCTTTACAAGCTGTGAGCTTCCAAAGCAACTGCTGCCATACTCAGTTGTCAGTCTGTAGAGTCCTGGATGTCTGTCAGTGTCTCCAAAGGAGCTAAAGCCAGATATGTTAGACTATTCTCAAATGGTATTAAAAGAAAAGCAAATTCAGGGTTTGTTTCCAGAAGAGCTAAGGTGAAGGCTGAAAACACAGATTAATTCTTTGGGGATGACAGGAAGGGAGACTTGCAGAAAATAGCTTAAAAATGCAATTTGGGATTTTTTTCTAGCTCAATCATGGAAGGTTCTGCAGGTTTTAAAATTGATTGTCTGTAGAAATGAGCTGAGTGCTTCTACTGTAGGTTGACAAATGTATTACAAAGCCTTATGAGCCATTATTATTACATGTCAGTGCTGAGACTGGCAGGAAGAAGTTGCATTTTCATCAAATGAAGCAGCAGAAGGGACAAAAAATCTTGTTTTGCTGTGAATAACCTAGTGAAACAGTAAAATAACAAATATTGGTGGGTGCCTGCACATCCTTCACTAGCAGAGCTTAAAAATTGTAATTATAAATTGATTCCCATGAACAGTAGGTAGGATGTCTTAGAATTGATATGGAAGATTCTAGCAATTTAACATGAAAAACAAATGCCAACCTGAAATAGTGTTTCCAGAGTGCTCCACATTGCTATTTTATTGAAAATTGGCATTTTCAAGTCCCAGTTTGCTGTAGCAGTGCTGCTCTTTGGTGCATCAATACTGGGCTAAATCCCCCTCTCCTTAATCCCAGCAGCAGTGCCACTGATGTCCATGAAGAATTTTCCTGATAAACTGGTATGGGTTTGATTTTTATTTCAACAATTTTATGACCTCTTGTAATACTCCATCGCAAGATAGAATAAAATAACAGATCTCTAAATTCTGAGTCACTAAGTACATGCTGAAGGAAGAAATATATCTGCCTTTTGTGCATTAAAAGGAAGACTATTTTCAAAACTTTTCAGTTGTCTGACTTTAAAAGGCTATCTGAACAAAATGAGATTTCTCTCGGGGGAATTGGAGAATTAGAACTTCTGTGCTCTTGTTTCAGCTTCCCTGCCAACTTTCTGCACGACCTTGGCTCCAGTGTGTGCCTCAGCACAGTCATTTCCAGGCAGGCTGCTTAAACACTGAGATGCTAACCAAACTTCACATTACTGTTGCTTGCCCACACTTCACAGCTCTCCTTTATCTAGAGTCTCCATGGGCTGGTGACTGCAGTATTCCCCATTTCTCTCCCAGCTTGCCCAGCTGCAATGGGTCTGTACAGGCTGCTATCTTTTTGTATGAAAATGCTCACTCTACCCTAAACAGCTGCAGAAATATTAACATCCCAACCTTACATTTTGGGAGCATTTAATATGATGCTTATTCTCCCTGTGGAGACAGTATACTATTCAGGACTATTGAAAGAGAATGAAATTTGAGCTGTATCTGTGATGTAAGAATCATGAAAATTATATATAAAAGTAATGCTCAATAGTCAGGAAAAGACAATCAGTAAAATGTCAATGTTATTAATGATATTTTACTTTAGGATCTACGTATAACATCTAAACATATGCTT
>VYZU01061702.1:0-18642 GCA_013401355.1 Ceyx cyanopectus | reverse complement strand
AGAATATCTGCCAGTGGCATACAATTTTCCAGGCAAAGTTGTGCTCCTGGGAGTGGCATCTTGCACTAGCAGCAAGAAATGTGGGAGGTTGCAAGCTAAGGAAGGCTTGTGTGGAGTAGGCCAATGGACTGCAGGTGAATAATTGAATAATTTATCCCACAAAATCAATTCTTACCATCCAAAAGCCCAGCTGAGAATGTGTGTGCCACCCTAGCCCTTGGAGTTTTGATGTGGGAGTGAATTGAAGTCCTCAAGGAGCTCTGGTCTGCAGGGATGTTTTTCAGACAGGTCTGGCTAACTGTGGGGCAAATGATATTTGCTCTCTTTACACATGTTGATTCTATACAAAGCATTATTCATCTATGGCCAGATATGTATGAGCTCTAATGAGAATCATTGGATTATAGTGGAGCCAGACATCCTCTGTGCAGCTCCTTAGCCCTGCTCCAAAGTACAGAGGAGACTTCAAAAGCAGAGGTTACTAATGGGCTGGGATGTGGCAGAGCACTAGAGTGGGTGCTTGTGGAGGAACAGAGTCTAAATGTGTATATATATATATATATATATGTGATACTCTGTGTATCTCAAACTAGGTAATGCTGAACTTCAAGAGTGATACTTTCATAATAATGAAGGATGGATTCTGGTCTCATTAATGAGTTGGGTATAAAGCAGTGTGATGTTTGAATTTAGCTCTGTAGGAGTAATGCTCCTTCAGCTGCAGGTTAAAATGCTTTTAAGATTGGAGGGTATCAAAGGCAAAAAACTCACACTAAACACTGGAAGCTTGACTATCTCGCATTCTTCCTGCTCATGTGTCATAATAGTGTCACTTCTGGATCACAACTTCTCCCCCCAGATGCTCCTTTACCTTGGATTCACACCCTGCTCCTGCCACTTACACTTCTCCCTGCTCTAAAAGCTCTTATGTTAGCAGACAAACAGAAGTCTTGCTTTCAGAAGACATCAGTGCAATGCAATGGTCTTGCCCAGAAGTGAGATGTGATTGCAGCATGGGCCATGCACCTTCTTGCAAGAAGAGAGGAGGGTCCAGGCACAGGAGAACCTGGAACAGTCTCTTTACAACTGCACAGCATGGAAAGCCAGGACTTGGTCATGTCTGGTAACTTCAGAGGTGTCTTAGTAGTTTGTAGAGACACTGCTGCACCCCTCACTGACTCAGGGCTCAGAAATCCATCCTAGCTACTTGCTCTGTACACATGGCTCTCGGGGGACTGCAGCTGCTGCTGCGTGTCATTTGTTCATAATTGTCTTTTGTTTCTAACTGTGTGTATGCTTCAGCTCTAGGATGTAACATGTGCAACTCCTACTTACTCAACAGAACAGCGTGTAGTCACTCACATCTAACAGTGTCAAAACAGGTTTTATTGCTCTTTATTCCTGTTAGCTTTGCAGAGACAAAACAGCTGAATTGCAAGGCTGGTGCATTATTAACAGCTCATTTGCTGAGTTCCCCATAGAGAACAGTCTCTGCTGGTACTGTGGGAGCCAGAATTGCACCCTTGCTGGCTTTCTGATGCTGGGCTGTATGTAGAGATTTCTCTTAAGCTTGCCTTGGATATGAAGTGGAGTCATGAATGTGGACTTTCTTAGTGCTGTGATTCAGAGAACAGATAGGATTAAAGATGCCCAGTGAAATACAGAAGGAAATCCCAGGTGTAACTGAAGTTGCACAGAACTGCCAAGGCTTAAATTCTGCTGCTACTTCACAGGTATTAATGAAAAAAAACAGGATTTGTACTGCACTTGTGTACATTTCTACAGGAGACCCAGCATCTCCTTTGATGTATTTTTCAGTGGTAGGTAACATACAAGTTTATTTTATGTATGGATATGTTTGCTATGTTTCCTAGTCATTAGCTTTTACTAAGGCAGCTAAATGGTAATTTTAAATTAAATTTTTTTTTCCAAGACAATGCCAAAAGCAAAGGAATTAGTTGTATTTCTTGTACTTCTCAGTCAGCATTGAAACACTGCTTGTGATTCTTTTCAGGCTGACCTTTAAAAGAGCTGAAATGCTGGCTGAGGCTAATGAACATCCCTGCTGTCATTCAGGCAACTTATAAAATAGGGAGCTATGCTTGAAAACTTCAGGGACTTCTCTTGCAGCAGGAACTCCTTGTACATACATGTGGTGGTTGTAACTGGAGATCAGAAACTGTGAGCATTTAAAGGCAGTAAAAGGTGTTCTGCAAACTGAGTAGATGCCAAAGTGCAAGCTGGAGTGTTAGTCTTCCTTCCCAAGAGCTGTTGTAATCATGTCTTTGGGGTTGGAATTCAAGCTGGTGTTTTATTTGCCTCTGAAATAAACCTGGTGTGGTTGATATCAATCAAAAGCTGTCAGAAATGTTGCAGAGGGCTGTGTGTAAACTCAGGACATCTGTCCTGAGTGGCTAAGGCACTCCATGGTGGAGTCTTTGGCTGCAGTTGGGCTGGATATGCTATTGAAGTGCATATCCACTCTGGTTTTGTTCTCTTAGCAGGGTAGATTGACAGATGAGGAAAGAGTAGTGGCAACTGAACCCATAGCAGACTTACCTCCCTAGTGTTTGCATGGGGAGATGGCTATGATGTTGTAGAACTACTGGGAGTGGCTGTGGATCTGTGCTTGCTATAACTCATACATGTATTCATAGATATATTATCAATATAACTATTGATATTACTGTGATTATACATATTTGTAAAAATATCTCCATTTTGTGATGTGAATATCTTCGAATGTGGGGTGGTGTTTGGACTCTTGGAAAGCATTGCCTGTAGAAAAAAAGCCAGCCCTGAATCTCAGAAGAAAGTACATAGTTACAAGGCACTGACAATCAAACAACAAGAGGAAGAAAAAATGTTTAGAAGAGACATATGGCTGAACATGCTGGCCCATTTCTGGTTGATCATTTTCCAATCCTTCTGCTCTCTCAACATAACCTCTCTCTCAGTCCCTCCCTATTCCCTAAACCCATCTGCCTTCATCTGTTAATTCAGCCCTCTGTTACTATTGAATTGTTTATCAGCCAAATGAGTGTGGATGATGAGCTCCTCTATTCCCTCCAGCCTAGATAAAACAGGCCTGCTACTCAGTGGTGGGCTAGCATTGAGGAAAGTGTAAATTACTAATTATTTGTCTGGAAACCTTTGAGAGGGAGGCCAGAATAACAGCATTTGGCATCTTAAAATAATTAATACAATTTCCAGGCGCAGGCAGCAACAATCTCATTTTCCCCACCCTACTGAGTACACAGTGCTTAAGGTGCTGTCACAAGGTAAGGGGAATACTTGATTGTTTTGGGATTGATCCTCTTCCAGTTCAGTCTGCAAGAGATCTGAGAAGTCTGAACTGATCCAACAGGTTGAATTGCCCCATAAAGGGGAAGCTTGGTTGGTTTTTTTCCTCTCTTCCTGTCCAAATGATTTCAACTGTCCCCAATTAACTGTTGGGAGGTGTTGCTCAGACTCCAGTTCAGCTGCTAGAAAATCAACCCATCAAAACAGTGGACCAGGAGAAAGCTTTGTCAGGAAGAGGTAGGACCACCAGCTCAGGAATCAGGTGCAGAGCAAACCCAAAAGGAACCTCTTTCAGTAGAGATCCCTTTGTTCTTTTTGAATACCAACTCAGAGAAGAAAAACTTTTCTCTCTGCTTGTGTTCTAGCACAATTTCAAGCAGGTGTCCAAGCACACTCCTGGCTGGCTGGGCAGATACAGCACTGCTGCCAGTGTCAACAGTGAAGCTGGCCAGTCTTTAGCACAACTATTCCTGTTGGAGTATCTTCAAAACCTGTTTCTGTAAGGAGAGATTCTCATTTTCCCTCTTCAAAGGAGGTCTCCAGTTGAGATTAAAACAATGTGTATGTTAATTAAGCCAAATCAGTCTGGTGCTGTGACTCTCCAGAGACATCCAGTTCTCTCCTGGCTTGACTGTTGTTCTGCTGCAGACCCCTGACTTTTCTGTAGACAATAAGACACTTATTCTTCTCTTCTAGTGTGGATTCCTATCAATATGAGACTTGCATCATTACTTTGAGTGACTGACTGCAGACAACCCATGTCATCTTTGGCTGAGCCTTCTCTTGCATGTTGGATGGGAGAGTATCAAATATAACAAGCTCTTACAAGGTTTGTGAGAGTCAGGTAGAGGAGAAGAGACCTTGCTGTGTGTTTCCACCCCTGCTTTCCTGGCATGGGAGAAAAAGCTGTCATGTGGATTGGACATATTAAAAGAGTTAGAGACACTGATCTAAATTTCATTGCTGTCAGATCAACTTGCTGGAATACAAGATCAACCTTTGTGTCATTTAACATGATTTATGAATTATTATTTTCTTTCAGTAGAGTCTTAGTTGTAATAATAGTTGCTATCTCAGTAGGATTATTGTAGGGTTTATGAAAGAAAAAATATGCAGTATGTTTGCCTGTGTAGAATAATGTTTCATAATCAATGTGTGTATCTTCTGCCAGGGATGCTAATATTTAACCTTCTATTTTGAAGCTGGTTGGCATTTGCTCCAGAAAGAGAATCAGAGTAGAGGAAAATGAACTTAACAGGGATAAATTAAGCCAGTGTAAAACAATTAGGTGAAATGGCAAAAATGAGGCCATGCAAATAATTGCAGTTGAAGAGCTGGAATTCTTTTGATCAAGTTGGGTAAATGCTCCAGTAATTCAATACCTGTGAAAAGAAACTCCTCTCTACACCCAGGATAAAAGAGGGATGGAGTTCAGGGTGTTGCACAGCATGATGCCTGCTCCTGCAAGGAACAGGGTTGGTAGCTACAGAGGTAACAGTCCTGCTAGGGCAGAAACCTCTGTCTTGTGTCATTTCCCAGCAACTATAACCCTTGGTCATATCTTCTAGGCTGCCGTGGTCCCCTCAGAGGTTGAGATCTGGGCTGCCAGGAAGGAAGGCTGTAGTGTCTAAGACAACTTGTGTCCAATTGCTCCAGCATAAATTTAATGCATGCCCAAATGTAGATTAGAACTGTTAAATAGCCCTCAACCCAGTGTCTTCTGCCAGGCTGGTGGATTTCTGTGTCAGTCATCTGGTCTGCACTTAAACAAAGGCTGCTCAGGACCAGTGGTAGGATAATAGCTGTGCTGCTGTGTTTGACAGATGGAAAGAGTAATGAAGAATCAGTCATAGAATCGTGTCGTGTTTTGGCTTGGAAGGGACCTTTAAAGGTCATCTAGTCCAATCCCTAAATAAGCTTAAGCAGCTTGAGGTTTCTCCCAGGTTTTAGCCAGCTTCAAGGTGGGAGTGCTTAAAGTATTTAGAGGCAGAGCATTTCTTCTTTCAGAACAGTGCTGTTGAGGGAAGTTTGCTCTGTTTGCCCCACTTAAAAATGCAAGATAAGAGCAAACCCTGTGAGAGCCTTAGCTGATCTGGGTAGGACTCCAGATTCTTGTAGGGAGAAGGACATCAGTGGTATTTTTTTATTGGCTGTAGCAAGAGAAGCACCATATTTCTCTTTCCAGATGGCATATTTGTATTTTAAATAATTAAAATGTCCCATTTTTTCACTTATTTTATCAAAACACTTTTAAAAAACAATGAATTAAGAATAGAAGTTGGTGGTCCTCTAGTCTATAACAGGCATGGGTGAGCCCCCAGAATGACAGCTTTTGGAAATGCAATGGAATCTGTCCTACACCAACTGAAGAGTGTAGGTCTGTGTCCCTCAGAACTATTTGTTAGGGAGTCAGTTGCTGCTGCTTGCTTTTTCCACCTTTCCAAAGCAAATTTTTCTTGCTTCCATTTCTTGATTTTAGAGGACTACCTGGCTGCCAAAATTCTGCAGAACAGCCCTGCGTTTTGCTCACCAACTGCCCCAATCATGTTCATCTCCTGCTGTCTGTAGACCTGTCTTGAGGCATGAGTTTGCTGAGCTGCTGACTGAAAAGACAGCAGAAGCTGTTGCCAGGGCTGTGGGACAGCAAAATCTGCTGCTGTGCTGGCTGTGGGAGGCTGGGGAGTGTATAATAGACAAGCATGTAAAATTCAGAGGTTTGTTTATAATATAGATAAGCATCTGAACTGTCAAAATTCAGTCTAATTTTAAAGCTACTTATGCAACTCTACTCCTTTTCAGAGAAATGCAAAGTTACAGTGAAATTCATCTTATTTCTAATGTGTAGAATTTATTGTTGTGGCACAAGAGGGCAAAATGTCCTCTTCAAAGCCTGGTTCATTTTCTGAATCTCTTGCCACATTCATCTTCTCAATGTTTGAGTATCTCCAGGAGGTGGGTATGCAGCTTGCCTCTTGATCTTAATTTTGATCTCCCTGGTCTTAATCAAATTCCAACAGGGGACAATTTTCAACTTCTTTTTTCCTGTAGGAGATTGAGGATGCTCTTTTCAGTCTGAAAGGGAACTGCTGAAGAGGAAAGCACATCCCCAGGTCTCTTTAGAGAGTGGTTCTGCCCAGGTCCACAGAGCATGGTAAGACCTTGTGCTTCAAGTCTTATAATCCTGAAATGTGCTGCTGGGGGTTTGGGCTCCCCCTTGCACATCCTTAATGTCAAACTGCCTCTACAGCTCAAAACCAAGCTTGGAGTGTGAGTTGCTGTATTTAGATGGGTTTTTTAGAGCATATGTTCTTATTAAATTTCCTGGTTTAGGTAACTTAATGTCTTTGATAGAATCAATGTATTTGTCCACTTTTGAAGCTGAGATGCATGCCTAATAATGTGATGTAGAGTTACACCAGTAACCCACACAAACTGGAGTTGGGGAAAAGCTCTGAGGGGTTAATGAACCAAGAGTGAAAAGATTTGGGCCACTTCTCTGGTCTCTTCCAGCAACTTGCTGTGTGAGCTTTGGGCAAACTACTTCACCTTCTCATCCCTCCTCTTTCTCCCTCATCTTTATTCCATCTTATTTAGACTTTCAGAGCACCTGTGTGACCTGTTCCAGTGTAAGTGCTGACAGAGCATGAAAACAAGGAGGCAAATATGTGGCTGGAGGCCTCCTGTAGATATTTTGAGCATGGGCTTACTGCAGTTTGTGATCAGTGCAGGGCTGCCCTGGGTGAGGAGAGGCAGTGTGCTTGCCCAAACATCCACTGACTTGCCCCATGCCTCCAGCAGAGCATCTCTGCACACAGGTGTGTTCTGAGATGCCCCTGAATTTGCTTGTGTGGCCTTCATGGCCTTTATCCCTCTGGGTATCCCTGCTCCTGGGGAAGAGCTGCTGTGGCTTTCTGATGGGTTTCTCTTTATTCCCCACCCTAACCTGCTCATGGGTCTCATGTGGCAGCAATTCTGCTAGTAGATGTATTACTTCTTTCAGTAAGGTAATAAAATACTAAGCCATTCTCCTTCCCAAATTCAATTTGATTTTTTCTTCTGAGGCTTCTGCTGATACTAGGTTCTAATTTTTCCTCTCTATCTATAAGAAAGGAAATGGGATGATTTAAGTTGGAACTAGAGGCCACAATGTCTCTGAAAATATTTCAGTGTTGATTAGAAAATGAGTGGGTTTTTTTGCAGTAATACCATGCTCAGTAAACCTTTAGCCTCTATCAGTGGAGGAGGCAAAGATGGTTTTTTAGAAACAAACTTAGCTCAATTTTGATATGTTAGTGGGCATGTTTGTGTATATCAACATATCTTGGCTTCAGGACACAACTTCAGACACAGAAGAGTCTTGAAAAAGTTACGTGTTTAGTAGCATTGACAGGAAATCTCTATCAGGATGGTTTGAAAAATGCTATTATCTGAAAACCTTCTCTAGAAAAATGAGTTGAAGAGCTCTGGAGGGTTGCTCTGTGTTTTCCCTCTTCCAGCTGATATGAAGAGCTGCTCTTCAGCCCTGCTGACAGGCGGGTGCAGAGCCAGCATATTGTTGGTGGAAGCTGCTGCTCCCTGCAGCCCCAACAGCTCTCCTGGTCTATTTTTGGTGAGATTTGCCCAGGGATAGGACAAATAAGACCTGTGGGAGAAAAAAGCATAGAGCATCTCCGCCTAGACCCTGAGCTGTATTTGGAAACCTGCGCTCTTCCCAGGTGCCTTCCCGCGGCTTGCTGTGGCCAGGGGTGCGTTCACAAAGCCCCGAGCAGCAGAGAGAAGGCGCAGCGCGGCTGGAGCTAAGGGATGCGCTCCCGGGGGAGGGAGCGCTGCTGCTGGACCAGCCCTTCTCCCGGGGCTGTCGCCTCAGCGTGTGGGGAAAACGCTTGTTAACGATCACCCCGGAGACTGGTGCCGAGCCGGTTGCAGGGCTGCAGGCCTGAGCTGAAGGGGCGAAAAGGAAAAGGGGGCTTTTTTCTGCCTCTGCCTGCGTGCAGCGGAGCGGGGCTCTACCGTGTGTCCCGGCGACACCGCCTGAGGACCGCGGAGCGGAGGGTCCCCGGGCGGGCAGCATCTCCTCTCAGCCCGCACCCGCCCGTCAGGAGCGCGGTGAGGGCTCCGGGAGGGCACGGCCCGCACCGGGCGGTTCCCCGGGCTGCAGGCGGCCGCCGGTCACCGCCCCGAGTCCGGGCAGCGGCGGGGGAGAGGCGGCGCTGAGGGGCGGGCCGGGCCGGGCTAGGCTGTGCCGGGCGGTGCCGCCGGGAGCCCGCCGCGGCGTGTGGGTGGCTGCAGGCGGCCGGTACCCGGCGACAGGCGGCGAGGTGGGAGGAGGCTGGCGGGGCGGAGGAGGAGGGAGCGCGGCGGCGTTGCGGGCGTAGCGGCCGGCGCTGGACTATGGTGCGGCTCGGCGGGGGCTGACGCGCCGGCACCCGCTCCGCCCGCCCTCGCTGTCGGCTTGACAGGCGGCGAGCCCTGAGCCGCACGTGTGGGATGTGAGAACCGCCCTCGCCGGGGGAGCATGAGCTGTGCCCAGGCCGGCATTGTCCAGGTACGAGAGGCTGCCAGGTGGGGCGGGGGAGGCGGGGCGGGTGCCGCCGTCGCCTTTCGGCGGAGAAGTGCGCGGCGGGATGGGGCTGTCGGCGGCCTCGCTGCCGGGGAAGGCCGTTCCCGGGGCCGGCAGCCACAGCCCGGGCGGCGAGGATGCGCTGTCATTCGCGCCCGCCTTTGTGCCGGGGAGCCGGGCAGGGTGCGCGGCTCGGGACCCCCTTCGGCGGCTGGGGGGTGGCCGGGGGCTGCTCCCCGAGGAGCCTGCGGGCCCTGGTGGGTTACACAGGCTGTAGCCCGTCGGCCTGTCTGGTGAATTTCACTAGCGATCAAACGGTGTGGGCTGGTGAGCAGCGATGTGCCGCGGGGATTGACATCATTGGGCTGGGACTGCAGGCAAGAGGTGGTGAAGAGTCCCGCTCTCCATCGTCCCCTCCCTGGAGAAGCAGCAACCCCCAGATTTGCTTCTTGGCTCTGTGACAATGCAGCAAAATGTAAAGCACAAACTGCCTTTTTATTTATTTATTTTACCCACCGCTCTGTTGCTGGGAGCCAATCTTGTGACTTGGTGTTTTGGTTGTTACCTTGTGTTATTATGTAACTGCATTTTTTTTCGTTAGCAATTAAAATAACTTGCCGTAAGTACGTGAAGAACTGACCCAGCCTGTAGCATTGTCAAACGCTGCTTTTCTTCTTTTGCAGCCTGCATAGATAATAGGTTTGTACTGACACAGGCACATAGATCCATTTGGCTGTCTCTGGCATCGTTTCCCGTGCGTTTCTCTCTAGTTGCAGAAGAAATTACTTGGCCTGGGTTTACATTTTTTGCATCCTGCTGTTTGGAGCTGCAGTAATGCCTTTTTTTTTTTTTTTTTTTTTTCATGCTGCACTCAGCAGAAGTGCTCAGTGAGGCTGTACAAGAGTCAGCCAGCCCCAGCCTCTGCTCCTGTCCATCTCTTACCAGCTGCTTTTGTGGGGCACCTCAGCCTGTGTGAGCACAGCAGCAGTTAGGGTCAGGGTGCTGCTGTGCCAGTGGTGCCACATAGCAGGTGGTCAGCTGCCCCCTTCTGATTAGTGCTCATCTGAGGATTGCAGTTATTACAGTAATTCATTTTAGCTCGGGGATTCATTTCTGAAATTTGGATTTTCCACTAAGAAGGGATTATCACTTCTCTGTGTAGTGCATGTGTTCCATGGAGTGGAGTGTGGGGTGTCTCCTGGCTGCTCCTCTTGCCTCTCTCAGGCTCTGGAGCTCCTGCCTGTCTGGACAATGCAGGTGCAATGTTGATTTTCATGCTGGAGCCAGAAGTAGCTGTGAGAAGCAGAGCACACAGCACTCATCTGTCGGTGCAGTCTCAGTCTAGCGTGAGGGGTGATACCTGCTCTTCAGGAGGACATGCTGACTCTTGATTTGTTTGCTTCAGGACGGGGAGTGGGGAATTAGCAGAGAACAAAGACTCGCTGGTCAGATGGCCAAGAGCTTGTGAGGAGCCCCGGTGTGCGAGTGGAGAGTGGAGCTGGTGCTGGATAATGTGTCCTATCACTCATATGCTAATGTGTTGCTGACTTAACGTGACCTGAGCTTTGGACTCCTAACCTTTTAGTATCAATCAGCTCTTTCTCATCAGCTTATTTGTTTGAAGGCAGAGCATGAGCTGATGCACTCGGCGACTTTATCAGGAGCTGTCAATACCCAAATGTGGCAGTGATTTATTGGAAAGCAAACTGTGTCTGTGTGCTCAGGAGATCCCAAAGGATGCCTTCAAACCCCGTACACTCAGTACTGCAAATGCATCCTGAAAAGCAGCGTGGTGTTTATTGTGTTCCAATAAATAACTGGCTAAGACTTCGAACTGAAGTGCATTTTTCTGTGGCTTTGTTTCACGTCTGTGGCACTGATTCTTTGTGATCACGAGAGAATCCCTGTGAGGCTTCATGGAGCTTTGCACGTGCTGTGTCTAACGCCAAGTAGTGTTCATTCAGGGCTAGTACTAAATCCTTCTCCTTGTCTCCTTCTCAATGGTGGTCTTACAAAGACTGAAAATACTCGAATAAATAGCACAAGTGGAGTTCAGCTTCTGCTGTTTGAAATAGTTAAGATGTTGCTTTTAATATTGAAGATGCGGTTGTGGAATAGTGTGGGGGGATTCAAGTGGCAAGAATGGTGGTGTCGAATAGTTGGTTTTGGGCCAGGGGCTGTTCTGATAAATTGGTTGGGTTAGCTGTTTTTTTAAAGTTGTTAGAATTCAGTCTTCTGGATGCAGGCATTAAGGTGGTCCCTGTGCTTTCAACTCTGAAAGCTGCTTGAAAAAAATAAATCCCACAGGACCACGTCTCCGTTCCCCCACCAGTTAAACATCTTGCAAAGTTCAGACAGAAGGGCTTTTAGTAATTAAAAAAAGGCAATCACTGCAGAGTATCTTAGTTTGTGGTGATGGACTTTGGGGAATACAGCTTGGCTTTGCAGTGACTTTGAATTATTTTTTTTTTAAGCATCTCTCTGGTCCTAAGTCTTGTGTAGCTGGATTCCCCCAGACTTAGGTGTACCCATAGGGTATTCATCATGAAGATGACCCACAGGGTCTGGCTTCATCATACAGATTGTTGCAAGCCCTTGTAGACAGGGAGGAGAGCCTGAGCCTTATCCACTTGCTCTGGCTCACTCTCCCTCCTCTCTAGAAGAGATGCTTGCCAGTCTAAGCCAAAGCACACCTTGGAGAGCCCAACCCAGACCAGTGTCACACATGTGTGTGTTCCATGAGGGGGTCATACTGCAGCTGACACAGCTTTCCAGCTGCAGGGACCATCAGAGTACTGGGAGTAACCAGCACCTCAGCAGCTCCCTGGCCTCCAGTGGCACCTGTGCTGCAGGGCATGTGGCTGTGGAGTGGAGATGGCTTTGGGTCAGCTGGAGAGCAGCTGGAGATGTTCCTGCTTATCCCAGTTTGTGTATCTGCCTCTTAGCATGGAAAGGAATCCAACACCCCCTTGTCTTGAGGATGTCTGTTGTTTGTTTGTGCTCAGCAGCTTTCTCGGTTTGGCAATAAGGAGATGAGTCAGTTTTGCTTCTGTTTTAAGGCTTTTTTTTATTTTTTTTCCCCGTTTCTCTTGGAGCATTTCATGTGCTGTTGTGATTCTGCAATGGCTGAGTGGGAAACACTGCAGGGGTTTGGCTTGATTCCTTAGAAATGCATTTCTATGGACCTTAGACATCAGAAATGTTAATGATACCAAAGTCTAAGCCAGGCTGGATCTGATGTACTTCTGCATTTGTCCTGAACTACAGCAATGCTTTAGTTTCTACCAATAATCTCAGGAGAGTGGAGGGCATGCAACATAGGGAAAATAAAAGTACAACCAGTAGCACAAGGCAGGCTGAAATGCCAGCTGAGATTTGAGGCCAGCAAGATTCTCAGGATTAATTAAGAAGAAATGGCAAGGTTCTTTGATGTAGGGAGCCCAGGGTCATTTTAGTTATAAGTAATGAATGGTGGCTGGGTGGCTGTGTTATGTATGATGGGCTTGTGAGTCAGTCTTGGACTGTTTTGATCAGCTATGCCGTGGCTCCAGCATCCCATTGTCAGCCCTGAAATCAGAGGTTCAGGTGCTTTGGGTGGTGCTGGGACTGTCCCTTGACAAGATGATGTCCTCATCTCAGGTGTTTATGGGCTCACCAGAATACAGACCAGTAAGACTGGTCTAAGCTCCAGGCCAAATAGGCTGCTGTCATGGGCAACAGACTGCTGGGAAAGGCTGCTGCATCCCCACAGCCTGCTTTTGCTGGGGAAGGAGGGAGGAGTTGGGTTGAAGCAGGTCAGCAGTGGACCTTGAAGTGTGGTTCCCCTGCAGCAGTACCTGCTGCACCTCGTTTGTCCTCTCCCTCCAGTGGCAGAAGCAGCAGAAGCCTCAGCTGCTCACCACTGTCCTGCCCCAGTGCATCAGCTGACCTTCCTTTTCCATGAGTTAGGATCAACCTGAGCTTCATCCCAGCCCCTCGCCCTTTTGTCTAGAACATTGCCCACAGTGCAGATAATCCTTGTGATGGCTTGGGGGCTGCAGGGTGAGATATGTCCAGCTCTTAAACCTGCGAAGTGGGGAAAGCCTGGTGCTCTTGTTAGAAAGAGCTGAGTAAAGGATGGGCACCCTGCTCCCCGGGGATGCTGCTCCACTGTACAGCGGAGTTGTGCCAGGAGGCAGCAGGGCAGCAGGTTCCCTTGCTGCAGAGCAGGAGGGCTGTGGGAGAGAGCATGTGCACAGCAGCCAGCAAGGCTGTTCTCAGACCTTTGCTGAGGTTTCCTTCCATGCATCTAGCAAAACAGGCTCCCTCCTTCACACTTCCCAGATATTTTTACATTTCTCTGCAGATGCTCGTAGAACACCAACACTTGTTTGGTTTGAAGCCTGAATTAAAATTCCCAACTGAGGCAAAAGGAAAGGAGAAAAAAAAAGGCAAGTGTTTGTCCCAGAATTAAAATCTATTTAAATTTGAGAGTTCTTAACCCATGAAACAGTGATGGAGTAGAGAATTTCTCTTGGACTGAATCACTTAGGTTTAAAATGGAACATGCTCTAAAAATAAATGGGTAATTGCTTCTCTGTAGTCAATATGGAATTTAAAGATGACTGACAGAGTGATTTGTCATCCATCTCCCATAGTAGAAGTCATCTGTGTTGTTAAAGGCATTTGTTTCTATTAGCACCTTTTAAAGTAGCTTTGTTAATGAGTTTTTGAACACTGGGGCTGAGGTCTGTCATGTGGTATAATGAATTTTTCCATACCATAGGAAAATGTGTGCCATATGCACCTTCAATTACCAGATCAGGTTTATCAGGTCCTGAAATGTGTGGTTGAGCAGGCCTCTTGTTTTAGAGATGTGAGGAACACTCTGCTGTTCTGGTGCTGGCCAAGAGCTTTCATCCCTCTCTAAAGTTTAGGATGGCATCCTGCAATCTTGCAGATGGGATTAGCTCATGGCCCGAGATGGTCCTTGAGCATTTAGGTGCCTTCCTTTGACATCTGGACCCTGTGAAGACTGATGGTGTTGTTCAAGGAGGAGATAGTCTTATGCCAACATCTTAATGCAGCCTCAGGAAAATGGAAACTTAGAGTTTATATTCTAATGCAGAGCATCCATCAAGTGTTGGGTTGTCAAGTGTCTTTAATGATGTATAAAAACCTCCAAACAGCAACAACCAACCAAGCAAAACACCAAACAGAACAAACAAAAAACCCACTCTAAAACAACAACAAAAAAACCCAAACAATAAAAAAACAGGCTTTAGGATTTTTATTCTAAAAATATTTATACTTGTTGTTTGCCATGGTACTTTTCGTGTGCAACTTCATTGTTGCCTGAAAAAGACAAATGTAACAGCATCAGATTTACTCTGATGCAGCATCTTGATTTAAGTAGCAAAGTTTCATTCTGTGTTAAACATGGGCAGGGAGGAAAGCAGATGAGATTTCAGCCTTGGAGTCAGAACACTGGTTTCCAAGACAATGTGGTTCCATATTCATGACAGGCCCATTAGCCATCAGCTACCTGGACAGCCCATGGAAGCTGTGGAGAGATGGGAAGAGATCTTTCCATGATCTTTGAAGTTGTTTGGTTTGATGGCACCACGCTCTCAAAGGGTAGTTGGGGTGAGGTCAGAACCGTGATTCAGAACCACGACGTACCTACTGTGAGTCATGGCAGGGACCTGATGCTAGGTAAAGTATTCTTCAGTCAAACTCTTTGGGCTAAAAATGAATAATGCTTCTCCTGGAGTTACTGGGAACTTTGCTTGATGAAGGGTGGTGCTGTCTGGCCTCTTGTGATCATTTTCTTTTTTTTTTTGGTAATTTATTATTTTAAGACTGTTTTACAGAGCTGAGCACCCAGGGAAGCTGGCTGCTTGCAGAGCCAGGGTGAAGCACTGACATTTCTTTCTCATTATTCTAGCAGCAGGCTGAAGCAGAAACAACCACAGGAGTTACTACCCAGACCAGGTATTAAGGGCTAATGAGCCAAACTGTTTTCTTCCTCCTCCTCTTCTAAGGCTAGGGAAGGATTCCAACATAGAAGCACCTAGTCCTGTGGAAGAATCCCTTTCAAGACCCATCCCTATGGTGGCTTGTAAGAGTTCCCTGATTTACCTTCTTTTTGGCTTCTGCATCTTAATGTTCCTTGAGGATTTTGCTTCATGTGTAAAAGGAAAATACTCTCTTTTTAATATGAGGAAAACTCCCATTAAAGAAGTAAGGTTTGACACCTGATTAAAGGCAGATTTTATGTTGACCAAGAAACTGCTTGCTGCTGTAGAACCATTACTTGAAATTTGATTTTATATTGCTTTTCATGGCCCTCAGAACTGTCACTCTCAAAGCATCCTCTTTTCAGGTTTCCAAAGGCTCTCTGTGCATGAGTTTGCATTCTCTTTGATAGTCCCCTCTCCCCAAGAACTGAGGGACTGCAAAATACTGTTGTTCTTTCCAATGCCCTTTGCTACCCAGACAGCTGTTCCTAGGCCATGCAGTCTTCTGTCTCGGGCAATTAAATCAAGGGTTAATGGCTCAGACTAATTCTCTGTACCCAATAGCACGATGTAGGTTAAAACCTTAGTGTCTGTGTTCAAGCAATTAGGTCATTTCTAATTAAAAACATGTATCACCTAGTTGTAAGTGAATGCTTAAATATCAGTGTCTTTTGCACTCAGCTGTGTGTGGACCGGGTGCAGAGGGCACTTGCTTGTCTTAAAGTGCTTTGGGCAGTTTACATGGTGTTAGATTTTACTGCTGCAGAAGGGGGGGGTGAAAAAGCTTGGGATGTGAGAGGAAAATAACAATCATGCTGCAGGAAGTGTCACAAAGGTGTGGTAAAGTGCTCTGGGTGCTTCTCTGTTCAGTTCAACTGTGCTGCTGAGATTTGGCTGGAGGTGCATCCTAGAGGACAGTGGAAGCAGACAGTGTCTTCTAGAAACTGGATTGAAGGATCAGCTGCTCAGGTTGCTTGTTGGAGCCACATAACTTCTAGGTGTCAGCTGTATTGTCTGGCCTAGCTTGGGAGATCATCCCAGGCCCAGGGAGGCTGCTGCAGAACTGCCAGAAAGGGGCAGATGCTCTCATGCCCCTGTTTCCATGTGTCTGCCAGGACCTGGCTGCAGAGGTGGCTGTTTGAAGCTTGGAGGTAGGGGCAGCACCTCAGGTAGGCTCCCTGCTGGAGTATCTTAACCTCTCTCTGCTGGAGTAGTTGAACCTTGCACCCTCATGGTCTTAAAAACCAATAAAAATAAATATATATATATGGGATATGAGTGTAGTTGGAAGTAAGATGCAGGTTCCCCAAAGATCATACAGGATGAAGCTGGTTTATTACAGAAAAAGATGGACATGGGGTTGTGGGGGAGGGGTTGTGTTTAAACCTCTGCTTGGAGTGGGAATAGAAATTTTTGTGGAAGAACCTCTGCTTCTGAAATTCTTGATTGCCTAATTCATATCAGGATGATTTTCTCATAGGTAACAAACATGGATTTTTTTTGTGGATGTGTGTATGAATTGTTAGAATAAGATTCTGAGGTTTGGACTCCCAGTTAAATATATGCTTCTTTTGACCTATTTTTTCCCAACCTAATTCTGCCAGCTCTGCATGTGCACACATGATGTTACTTGCTGGGGGAGTCCTGCTGACTTCAGAAAGACAATGCACCTTAGGAAGGCTGGTGTGTAAGAGCTGGTTTGCATGAGATGGGCTCCCAGCAAGCAGAGGAGGTAGAGTAGTGTCTGAGCAGTGTGACTGAACTGATCTAACACTTGTTATCTGGTAGCTCAGGAAGGATCACCACGTGTAACGTGGCTGGTTTGTGACCTCCTTGTAATAGCTCTGAGATGGACATGAGATCAATCTACTTGATAGCCTTCTAATAACTCCCTGGAAAACCCCCTTCATCTCCTTTTAGCTACCTGCACCAAAAGGGATAGAAATGCAGCCTTGCTAATCCCAGTAATCCCTGTGGGACCGTCAGGGGGAACACCCACATGCTGAAATGAAAAGTGCTAAGAGGCCTTAGGCAAATGATCTAAGCTGCTGAGTCTACATGGGATGCTGAGAGTTTACCAGCTGACAGCCAGGACACTAGGGCCCTGTTTTGTGCAGCACTGCAGCAAAAAGAGTAACAGATTAATTTGAATTGGTTGCATGCAACTGGTTTATGTGCAGGCAGCAGTAGGGCTCCTGCCCTGTGCTCCCCAGGGCTTTTCTTTCCAGTTAATGCTCCCTGCATCTCTGCCCCCCTCAGTGTGCAGAGCTGCTTGGCAGGTCCTCAGAAGCTCTCCAAAGCCAGTGTGCTGGGCTGGGCTGTTGCTGAGGGAAGAGCTGTCCTCTCTAGGAAGAGGCATTATTATTTCTCTTGCACCTGATTTAGCTCAGCCCCAGATTTGTGGCTTTCCAGGAATGTGCCCTAACAGGCAGGGAGCTCCTGAAGTGTGTGAGTATGGGATGTGATTTACACCCATCTGGCCACAGCCATTATGTTGTACACAGCAGATCTGAAGATTCATTGAGCCAGAGCAAGAGGGAGCATAGCTCTGATTGAATGGGCAGAGGGTGAGTTTCTGGGTTCCTTTGCCAAGGGCTGGTTCATGTGTTTTATGTGCAGGGTAGCAAGTGGGATGTCAAGACTGCTGTTTCTGGGATGCACAGGAGCAGAACATGAGGTCCCTGTTATGCTGAAGCAGGGTTAGTAGCAGTGAGTATTCCTTTCAACTTCAGTGCCTAATTCTGTGCAAGTCCCCTTCAGCTTGGGCCCAAAATAATAGTCTTCTGAACTGTTCTTACTCATGCCTCAGTGATGTGTCTGGGAATCTCCATGTTCATCTGGCTTATTTTAGTCATTTTCTAAATGACTTTCATGGCAGTCATTTTCTGAGTCTAACCCTGGTATCTGCTGATGAATAACAGGTAAAGATTCCCATGGGATGGGATACCAGTATAATTCAGTCAGAACTCTGATAAGCAACAGGTTATGTGGTACCAAGTTCTTCAAGTGTCAGAGGACCTAGGATCAGTGCTCAAAGTTGTTGGGCTCAACTCTGAGTTAAAGAATGAGAACATAGGTGAGAGATGACTGAGAAAAGCTTTCCAGCTCCACCAGTTAACCAAACCATTGTCTCTCCAGCACTGCTCCCTGTGCCCCTGTGCTTATGGTCTCTATCAGTGGTGAGGCAGGAAGGCAACTCTGCAGCCATATAGGTCTCAGGTGACTTCATGTAAATGGAGGATTTCTTCCCAGAGGAACATAGTAAACATTGTAGTTTATTGTAAATGAATCAAAAAATTCTTCTCCCTCTCAGACCTTCCAGGGTTCCCCCCTTTAACCCCCCCACCTGCATTTTTAAAGCAAGCAGGGGGGCTAAAACCTTTTTGTGCTTAAATCACCAGACAAATACTGCATCTGCTGGAGGTAGCAGGTCTTCTGTCTAATAAAGAACCATTTGTATGTAATTGCTTTGGAGGAAAGGAATTCCCATTTGAAGCCAGAGAGCAAACTGGCTTAGCCCACTAAGGGATGAGATACCCACCTCTTGCCGTGTGCTTTGCATCCCTGCTCTGCTGTCCTGCAGGGCTCAGCACCACCTTCCAGCCTCAGGTGTGGTGCAGGAGCTCAGGCCAGCCCTTGGCAGCCCTGTGGAATGCTGAGTCACCTGGAAGAGCCAGACACACACATATTACTGAGACCTGTGCAGTGCTGCTGAAAGCTGGAGACCCACCCCAAGTCACACAGGCTCCTCCAGCTGCTGAGGGAGGCTGTTTGGCTGTG
>VYZU01061701.1:0-27072 GCA_013401355.1 Ceyx cyanopectus | reverse complement strand
ACCCCTTAAAACACTCACTCCTCAGAGTTTAGTGACTGAATTGCTCCAATACTTCCCACATCAGGGATTCAAATCTTTTGATCCATTTCCCCCAAAAGGCAGCAGCTAGGAAAGAAAACATCTCTTTAGAGATTTCCCCCCTGCCCTGCTCTGACCCCTCACTTCTCCCCTCTAAGGGGGAAAAAAGGAAAGAAATAAGGTAGCTGAGTAAGGCCTGTGTCTGTGGGTCCTTTCCCTGCTGTTTGGCTGCATGATGGGAAGTGACAGTATTCCTTTTCCATGAAGAGGAAGTGCATTGCTGTGCATGGAAGGAATTAATTGCTTTCATTGGATTACCTGAAGGCTGACCACCTGTGGGTACAATCAGCATTGTTTTCCTCTCTTGAAGTAAACAAGAAAGTAATTGAAAGCCTAATGTGCAGCCAGCAGTTAAAAAAACACAAAAACCAAAACCAAGAAAGAAGGACCAGTGGCAGCACACTGCAGCCCTTCTCTACAGTTGCTACAGACAAAGAATTCACTGTTGTAAAACACAGGAGAAATTTTCTTGCAAATCAGGGTGATTTCAATTACCAGTTTGCCTTTATTTTCTTGAATCTGGCTGAAGAAGTCCATCACTCTCAGTCCAACAGAGTAGTTTTAACTGTAGGCTCCAAAAAAATACTTCAAAGCTCAACCCCAGACTTGCAACTCAGGCTAAACAGAGACTCCTCCCTTCACCTGATAAAAGGGAAGTTCACAAGCTTTTCAAAACTTTTATCAAGTTCTTACAAAGGAAATTACATTAGGGCCCTGATGAATTGTAAATTATATAGAGGCTGCTGTGGGGCATTAGCTGTGAAACCCTGGAAAAGCTGACAGTGAAACATGCTCACTGTAATAAAAAAAGCAAGACTGACTGGCTGGTAAGGTTAGAAACCCAGCTCCATTCCATTCCTGGCTCCAGTCATGTATCCTATGGCCCAATCAAATTAAATGGCAAATTTAAATAGCTGTTTCGTGTCATAATCTAAGAGAAGAAAACCTATTTATGAAGAAAATAGTAATTTTGTGAAGTATTTGCTGACAAGTATCACTTATTCAGTCAAGGAACTTCTGTATCAGTACAGTATCTCAGTGCTGCTCCCATCTACTGGACAATAACTTTTCAGTACAATGAGAGAACTATGAAAAAAAAAATCACTTGCAGATTTCCTGGGAAAAAAAATATGTCTGGATATGCAGATAATGTCTGAGCACAGATTGGGTAAGAGAAAAAAAAAAAAACAAATAAACCACCCTTCCTTTATTGTCTCATCAGCCAGCCAGATGGATAGGATCTCTCAACATCTTCTGTTCTGGATGCTCCTCTTGAACCTTTTCTGCATCAACAAGGTCAGCTTCCAAAACATGGCCTACAAGCACATGACTCAAGGTTTTGCAATACAGCAAATTCAATGAAAAAACAGTGAAGATAAATTATCATCCAACTGGAAAATGTTTGGGTTTAGTACAGTTCAGACTGGCCAGGTTGAAAGAGTTTTCTGTAGGCAGTTAAGTCCTAATACAGCATTACTGTGTGACCATGGTGGAAAGAGGGTGTTTGGCCTTGAAAGGAAGATACAGAGATGTGAAGGAGAGAAGAAGAAGACCAACTTGATCACAGGAAAGGTAAATGCAAAATCTGTGTCACTGCATTTACACAGTCCAGTGGGAAATGGGAATTTTTGCTCCACAAAAGTAACTTTTAACACAACACTTCAGTGCAGCTAAGGTTTGAGGCACCAAATTACCATCAATATATGAGAGCTGAGAGGGATGCAAGAAAAATTGTCCTAGTTCCAAATGCTGTGACCTACAAGTAGCAAAAGGAGAAAGAATAGGGGTTGTTGTGATGAGCTAAAGAGTAGATGGCTGAGGGAAGCTTCTACATCTTCAAAAGCTACAGATCATTTTCTGTATCTGTCAAATACAGAAAAGGCTGCTGCAAAAAAAGAGGAGGAGATGTTCTTTATCTCCAGAGTGAGAGAAATGTAAAATTCACATGTCTACACATACTTAATGGCAGACCTGCCTTGCATGTTACAAGTTTTATAGGTAAGCAAGTAAAGTCCCAGTAAACACTGACTTTCCTTACAGTCATTCCAGTGTCTCTTGTAGCTCTAGTTCACATGTAGAATCATGAAATAAAATTCTACAGTAAAAGGCTGCTGTACTGTAAAAGAGGACTAGCAGCATGGTAAGAGGATAGTGTTGATAGGCTTGGTGGCTTAATAAATGTAGGGAGGCACCTATGATGCAGGCAGATATCCTGCAAAAGGAAGGGAAGAAGTAATTACACAACTGCAGCTCAAAGACTTTCCTATTTCAGAGGAGATATGATTCAGGACATGAAAAGTTACAGTAGGTACTAATACTGTTTGATTCATGAAGGCAGGGGCATTTTTCCCCCATTAGAAAACTAAGAAAACTGGGAGCTGAATCTCTACAAAGCTGCAAACTCTCTAGAAACTTCATAAACCAAAATGCAGATTAAGAGGAGTAGTAAGAACAATGCCAGGTACCCAAATGTGACTGAGACTGCAACATGCTGCCACCTATACGAGACATAAAAAACAAAGGTCAATAGTAAATAAGTTTTCCTTCCATAATTAAGGTAGAGTGATTATCAGATTGTAACAAGTGAACGTAGAGTCTGCTATGAAAACCTTTTCATGGCTGCTGAAGTAGTAACCAGGGACAGGACAGCTGTGTTATTGCACATGCTATGGCAAGTACATACATCATATTTCACCTAGTGTGATTGTTCACAGTTCCATCCAATACTACTTTCCTGCCAACATCAATTTTTTGCCAGTTATTTTTCCTCAGCTGATTTATTCACCCCAAAGCCAGATTCTTTAGCTAAAACAGAATCAAAGTGAAATCATCCACTTCTCCCATTTCAACAGCTGTACATTCCAGTTTTGCTGGAGAAGTAGGAGAGGAAAAAAAAAAAAGCCCTGCTGTGATCTGCTAAAGGCGAGACACCTCAGAGATACAAAGTACCCTCAACAAGCACGGGTAAAGCCCTCACACTTTCTGGAAAACAATCTAGTGACAGGGTCAGTGAATCAATTTTTTTTTTTCCTGGAGGTCAATACTGAGCAGTGTAGGTTTTGTATAGGCAATCAAGTACTTGATTAGATGCAGTGGTAACTGCTAATGCTTAAGCTATTTACCTTTGAGTGAATGCTTTGGGAGAGTTGCAGATGCTCTCTTATTGGAATAAATCACTGGGTAAACTTTTTTTTAAATGCCCTTCTGATATCCTACCCTTGGAACTTTTAATTAAAAAAATATTCACTATTTTATACTTGAAATGCCAAGATGAAACAGATTTCCATTTCCCTCTGGACCAGGAATTCAGAGAGACAGAGAGAGGTAATATGTTAATAGTCTGATGTGATTAAAAGAAAAGGAAACGGGCAAACTCTGAGGCACAAGTTATATGAATATATTCAGTGCTTACCTCACTTGTACATCCCTACAGAGTAGTAAGGTTGTAAGCATCCCAGTTTAACAAACTGAGTTACTGCTTAGGTGTAAGTGGCACCCCTCCAAAACAGGTCTGTGTGGAAGCTGAATTCATAAACCAACAAATTGAGGCACGGGAAATGAGATTATTCTGCACAGATCAGTGTCACTGTTGTGACATTTGACATGGAAACCTGACCTCCAGCACTGGCCTAGGAACACGAGCCCAGAACTTTAGAAGGGTTTGGTAAGGCTCTCAGCATGCAGGCCTTACATGAAAGGATCTCTTCACCTTCCGAGGAGAATTACAATTTTAGGTAATGCCTGTGTCCAATTTCTGCTCAAGTCAGTTATGCACAAATAAATGACCCCTTTAGTTCCACACAGAGACTGAAAAGCATTTATAATAAAAAAAGGGGGGGAAAAAGCGTGTTGATGGAAGGAAAAAGAGGAGACAAAGGCCATCCCCTAGCACCAGAAAACAGAACAATCAAGTTTTACAAGCTCCTTTTTCCTGCACCCCCCATGATTAATGACCGTGCTTTACTTTGCTTAAGGAGTGGGCCCAAGGCTTGTGTATCAGTTTTTACAATCTGTTTTTAATGTGGAAAGATAATAACTGTGCAAAATGGAGCAGGCTGTATAAAAATTCTCTCTGCAAATGTGATTACACATAAAACCCATAAAAATTGTACAAAGCGATAGATGAACCAAAACTGAACAGCTGTAGTTTTTCATTATTTNGGACTTAATTGAATTATACATCTGCTGGGAATTTAAAATTTCAGAAGGAGTATCACATTTCTGCTAAATTGAATTCTATATTGCTGAAATGAAGAACCGTCTGTGAAATATTAGCAATAAGGTTGATATATTTCAATAAACTCCTAGCAGTATGGTTCAAAATAATGTGGCACAGTTATATAGATATATATACATATATATACACAAAAGTTATTACAACTAAGATCATTGGTAATCTCGAGACATTTTTAGCCCAGAGGACAAATTAAATAAAGTATCATGGCTTATATGTTTACTTTAGGGATGATTAATGACTTAACCACTTCATGGCTACTGCAGAACCACTTCTCACACTGCTGTAGTCTGTCTTGTAAAGTGTTTTTACTTCTGAAGAAGAAAAAAAAACCAACAAACCCTGCAAAACCCAAACCATGAAGTGCTCCAGTTTTAATGCAGTTGGAGAGGTCTGCGTGGTAAAGGAGAAAAAACAAAAATAAAATGTGTTGAGTAGTTCTAAACCTGTAGAGCACACAGATGTAAACTAAAGGATGGACTTTACAGACTCAATGTTGTATCAAAAACTGTATGAAGTGCTGTGATTAAAACCTTTTTAGATAGATGTGTTGAGTTATTCTACAAAGTAATCTAGAACATGCTTATGTAAGACTTTAACACAGAAAAAAATGGAGACTACAGATTAAAGCCACAGTGAGAGATTAACCATGTTCTTCAGGTGACAAAAATAATCTTGGATTCACTTCAATGCAATGCTACACCTGCTGCTGAAACAGGCCCCGGCCCTCGGCAGCTGTCTATCAGAACCAGCCCCTTTGGTCCTACGAAGGCCTCAAAGCTCAATTTTCATGAAACCTTGATAAACCAGACCAAGCTGAGCTGTGGCAGGGTCACTGCTGCTGCCCAGCTCAACCCTGCAAGAATATCTGTGTCTGGGAATTACCTCTCTCCTGGAATTTCAGAGGAAACAACCCATGGCATTGTAGGCTCCAAGGGAACATCTCCACCGTGTCCCAAGGCCAAAGCGATGTCCCTTTGAGGCAATTCAGTACACGGCCTGACTCAACAAGTACAGCAAGACACACACCAAGTTAATTCAAGATTTTAGGATTTTACAGGTATCAGCTGAATAAATTCAGCTGCTACCCTGCACACCACTGTGCTCAAAACCAATGAACAAGTGGGAAACTGGGTTAAAACAAAAAAACCCACACTGCCCCAAATCCTAAATTATCTGCAGTGCGTCAGTATGGCTACTACAGACTGAATTGCAAAACATCTTATTAAACATCCTGGCCAAACCCCAGTTCTCTTATCATGTAGTGTGTTTAAATAGATGTCAATAAAAGAGTTTTGTTTACTTGCTGAAGAAAAAGCAAACAAGTAATGTAAGAATTTGCCAACACTATTGTTAAACACGTAATTTTTTTTTGAAAGGGTCAAGAAAAAAAAAAAAGCTTGCTAGATTCTCCCTGAAGACAAACACATACCCCAAAAAGAAATTGCTATTGAAACAGAACAACTTAATTAATAAACATTGATTGTGCTCATTGACTGCTGCAAATTTTATTAAATATTAACAACAACATTTTGTATATTTTATATTACTCATGAAAGTTTTATACCTTTGCCCTACAGCAGCCATAGATTTTATGTAAGCTTGCAACAACAGTGGCAAACTATTAAGCAGAACAGAGCACTTCTAATATATTAACAGCACATTATTATATACAGATATAATGCCCATATCCATACTTAAACATCCAAAACTGACTTCAGGAGTTGCTGCCTTGAAATGGCTGTGACAGCAACTCCTGAAACTCCTGGGTTGCAAAGTCATTGGGCACCAATAGTGCCACCAGGCATGTCATCTGTGATACCAGCTCTGGCTTCACTTTATCCTGTCTGCTACTATTGTGTCTTTACTGGTCAGGGTTATGGCAAATGACTTGTGTGATGGCCACACGTTTGGTTATGCACTGGGGACAGTCACCCTGAAGGAACACATCCTCCTTGGATGGAAGGCAATCATGTAGGGACTCACAAGATGTTGAAAGATTATAGACCACCCTATTCCTATCTTCAATGACCTTCAAAAGAGAGGCAATATCCTAGAAAAAAAATCATCATTTTGGACCATGGCTCCCCACCTCTATACTTTTCATTAAAAAGCACTTAAAGTATTTCTGCAAACAGCACGGCTTAATGCATCCGCCTCTAGAGAGGATGGTAACAGCTGCTTAACAGAGCACAGCCACACGATATAAAAATAGTTTACAACAGCAAGAGTAGAAAAATACTGTATCTAATCCAAACTGTAAAGGAACCAAGATAGGGAAATCATTATCCATTCTGGAACATCGCCAGGACATCGCAAGCCTGTGTGTGTCTCAGTGTGTTAGACACCCACCACCTTACCAAAATAAAGAGGAATTTTACTGACTATATGTGATTGGGCCTTCAAGTATTCACAACTTGGAGACAGATAGCTGAATGGAGTGTTCTTGTTTTTATCAACTCAGACTTTTTTTTAAGGCAGCAATTGGAAAAGTTGTGTTGTCACGATTTTTAGCATCTACAGTTCCAAAGGGGTAGTGTTAATGGAGAAAGTGGCATCCAGATTTTACTAATAATTCCGGAGAAGTAATTTAGAGGGACATCGCAGATGCTGATACCTCATTTAAGACTCTTTTCATAAATGAAAGATTTCACTCCTCTCTCTCTTTCAACATCTCATCCCTAAAAATATTTTTCTCTTCATCTGTCTCATAGAATCATTCTAGATGAAGGAGATATTTAGGATCATCAAGTCCAACTGTTAACCCAGCACTGCCAGGTCACCACTAAACCATGTTCCTCAGCACCACATCTACAGGTCTTTTTAATACCTTCAGGAATGGTGACTCCACCACTGCCCTAGACAGCCTGTTCAGCCTTGACAACCCTTTCAGTGAAGGTTTGTTTTTTTTCTCATAAGCTTCCTCTGCTTCCCCTGGCACAATTTCACAACACTTCCTCCCATCCTAACACTTGGTAAATGGGAGATCAGCCTCCACCTCGCTAAACCACTTTCCAGGGAGTTGTGGAGAGTTATCTCTCCCCTGAGACTCCTTTTCTCCAGGCGTTTCCCTCAGACTCTCCTTACAAAACTTGTTCTCTAGACCATTCACCAGCCTCATTGCCCTTCTTTGGACATGCTCCAGCACCTTAATGTCCTTCTCTGATTGAGTAACCCAAAACTGAACCAAATATTCGAGGTGCAGCCTCTCCAATGCCAAGCATGGGGGACAATCCTTTCCCTAGTCCTGCTGGCCACACTACTGCTGATCCAGGTCAGGACGCTGTTGCGTTCTTGGCTACCTGGGCACACTGCTGGCTCATGTTCAGACGCTGCCAACCAACACACCCAGGTCCTTTTCTGACAGGTACTTTCCAGCCGCTCCTCCCCAAGCCTGTAGGGAGTTGTGACCCAAGTGCAGACATGGTACTTAGCCTTCTTGAGCATCTCATCCCATTGGCCTCAGCTCATTGATCCAGCCTATCCAGATCCCTCTGTAGATCCTTCTTGCCTTCAGTCAGATCAATACCCCCACCAAGATTAATATAATCAGCAAACTTAGAGGATGCCCTTGATCCCCTTGTCCAGATCATTGATAAAGACTGAGCCCTGAGGAACACTACTTGTACCTGGCCACCAACTGGATTTTACTGTATTCACCTCCATTCTTTGGACCCAGACATCCTGTCAGTTTGTTATTGAGAAGAGTATACCCAAGCCATGATCAAAAGCTTTTCAGCTTTTTTGCACTCAGTCTTTTCCTCAGCCTTGGTCTGTATTTCCCCCTGCATCCAATCTATAGCTGATGGAGATTCTTCTGAGTCTTCTGTATAATAGACACTGCAGAATTCAAACCATACTAACCTGAGCAGGAAGTTATTGCAATTAAATTTTTATCTAATGAGTGTAGATCAGATTCAAAAGCACTTTCTTTTTCTTTAGGCAGTATAAAAACTTTGAAAATCAGACATGAAAGCTTTTGAAAGGCTCAGGTAACTAGTCAAGGGATATGATGGACTTTGGATCTTGGCTTTAAGTAAAATATAAGCTAGTCTCTTGTTTTAATCACACTCCTTATCACAGTACTAATTCTTCAAAAAGCAGTTTTATTGTGACATCCTCATTAGAGATGTGACAAACCTGTGCCTTGGTGACTGGGAGACTCAGAGCAGCACCTTGAGCACTTCTGGAAGCCTGACTTTCAACAAGCAACTGGCTGGTGCCCAGTATCACAGCTCAAAGGGCCACTGTCACAGCAAGCTGCAGGCCACGTGCATCTCATTTTACATTTATGGTGAGAATAATTTGAGTTTTGATTTTCATGTGCTTCATTTCACAACCTGAACATTACGTTAGGGAGCATTTCAGCCCTATTGTCTATTACTGTCAACATTTTGGCAGAGATGATTACCCATCACCTTTCCAATTAGGTTAGATCATTTCACAAGAGCATAGAGACCAAACATCTTGTACCATGTTCCCCTCAGCACAAAAAGAAACCAACCCACTCCCCAGAAAACCCCAGACACCCAAACCCTCTGTCCATTCCTGCTACATATGCTGTGTATGATTCATTATGTCTTTTACCTACTTTCACAAAAGTATTGGAAAATATATTACTCCCTCCTGCTTGAGAACTGAAGGGGAACTGTTTCTTATAAGCACATGTAGCAGACCAGAGGGGATGCTCATTCCTGGCAGAGAATTTGACAGGTTCAGTAAACTATTTATGTACCCGTACGCAACACCTCCAGACACAGACGGTGAACCGAACGGATTCTACCATCTTTACACCTGGCCTGCAAGTAAATTAAATCTGCATCTTGACCATGTTGCCTGGAAGAGGTTATTCAATTATTTACAGGGCAATAACAGGTAACTGCACTTTACAGCAGTTTGTGGACAGCTACTGTACAGGTTTGAACAAAGAAAATATGGACTATGGCAGGCAGGATATATTACAAAAGAGAAATAAAAAAAAGTTCCTGCAAACCCAGAAATATTTTTATGTTTTTCTCCAAGGCTCCTCAAGTCCCCATGTCATAGCTATCCTTGTCATATACTCAAGCAAAACATGTAGCATCTGAAAACAGGTTATTTCTGGAATACTAAGTGATCTCAGAATGTGAAGTTGGCCCAGTTGTATTCATAAAGCCCATTTTCAGGGGCTCAGATTACCTCCTGTCTCACCCTCTGCTTAACACTCACCTCCTTTTTAAGACTCTGAGTATATTCTTAAGTTTTAAGCATCAAGAAATTTTGGTATATATATCGTTGAAAGAGACTTAAATCCTGAGGCCATAAATTTGAAGAGTCTGAAAGAATTTGGCACAAAAATCACTTTAAATAATCCTTTAGCTAGCTGGACAAGTCTCCTTAGATATTCTTGCTTTCTCAATTTTCTATCTTCCTTAGAGCACACTAGTATCTTCCATACTCTACCACACCTGCTTTGCTCTAAAATAGTATTTATCACTGGAAGATACTTTGGGACACAGTTTGTATTAAAACTTCCAAGTAAACCTATGCTGTAGAATTGCTTAGGCAGGTAAGTGTCCACATAGAACAGCTTGGGTTGGAAGCAACCTTGAAAGGTCATCTAGTCCAACCTCCTGCAGTGAGCAGGAACATCTTCTGGTGATCAAGTTGCTCAGAACTCCATCCAATCTCTGATCCCAAATGTTTCCAGGGATGGTGCATCTACCACCACTCTGGACAACTTGTTCCAGTGTGTCACCACCCTCAGTGTAAAAAAATTCTTCCTTAGATCCAGTCTAAATCCTTCTCTTTTAGTTTA
The DNA here is from genome assembly GCA_013401355.1 of Ceyx cyanopectus. NCBI lineage: Eukaryota > Metazoa > Chordata > Aves > Coraciiformes > Alcedinidae > Ceyx > Ceyx cyanopectus. The sequence goes on along the minus strand of VYZU01061701.1, from coordinate 16,963 downwards.
AAACTATTACCCCTTGTCCTACTGCAGCAGACCCTGCTCTAAAGATTGTCCTCATGTACACATTCAAATCAACATGCCTCTACAGGGGCCAGCTGGAACTGGCCACACGGGGATTTGCAAAGTGCTTTGAAGAATTAACACGCTGGTTGGGAACGCAAGAATTCCTCGTGTATTAGGGCAACGGAAACTGTGACTGCCCAAAGCCACGGGAGGAGCTGGAGGTCCCCTCTGGCTTCCAGCCCAGGATTCAGGGCAGGGAACCCAATCACATTAAACACAATTAGCACAGCCCTCTGACAAGCAGGGGTTCCTTTTCCTTACTGAGGGTTGCTGCTGAACAGCAAGCTGCAAGCAAATGAGGGGTTCAGAACTGGCTTTGGATTTTTGCTAATGAGATGTATCCTTTGCTGGAGGTGACCACCAGCTACTCAGCACAGTACACATCAGCTCCTACGTACAGCAGAGCTTGCCCATGCTTTGGCTTTCACCCACTAGCTCTGTAGTGAGCCATTATGGGCTTTGGCTTCCTTACCTTCAATTTTGCAGCTTTATATTCCTACAAGTACCACTGGCTGGTGTGAACTGTGGCTCTCATTCTGATCACAGCAGAGTCCCAGCCCTGCACGTCAAGTCACCTGCCATCTCTGCATAGTGCGTTTAATTAAGGGGCATTGTGTGAAAGTAAGAGCTGGGAAAAAATAAGTTGATTTTGCCCTAATTGCACATCAAAATAAAAAATTATGCTCATTGAAAGAAATCAATGTAAAAGCCCTTTCTCTGAAGAGTGAACATGGGGCTAAATCTTCGGGCTCATTTATTTCAATCAGGAAGAGAAATGATTGTTAAACAAAGTTCCCAAAGTTCAATTTTTTCACTTCCAGATAATAACATTTTCTTATTGCTAGATGAAGTCGTGCAGAGGGCTTGTGTGTTTCCGTATTACATTTCTTGGAAGGTTTATTTGCCATTCAGAGAAAATTATCACTGGCAAGAAACTATTAGTTTACTGTTTGAGAAAAGGTTTCAGGAGTTTCCAGGGTGATGTGTGTCCTCTGCTCTTGCTGACCACAAGGAAGCACCACTTCTTTTGCAGCACTACACCTTTACATTGTCACATTCTTGGTTTTTCTAGCTATATCAGTGACATCCAAGGTGCTTTTCAGAACTTGAAGCAGTATTTCAAGGAATTTAAGTAGTACACATTTTCCTTTCCTTTGGAATTTAGGCACCATCTCCTTAGATCATATAAACCTCCCTATCCCATAGGTAGAAAAAGTTTTTTGGACCAGTATTTCCTCTGACAACAGAATACCTAATGACCATCCTGGTGCAGTAACTCAAAACTAACTACAATTAAGACTCCCTTAGCATCTCCCATCATGACCAATCGATGGCAACTTTGTCCAGCTCCAGCTGTCTGAGTTTGTAGTAACACTCCTTGGTTAAAGCAACACTTTTCGGAGCAACCTGCAGAGTTATAGATTCAAACCCTGCAGCTCTGAGAGAGAAGAACAGAAGAGGTTTTACATGATATGCTATGCACCTAATCACAAAGACAGGCAAAGCTAGAAGATGTGGTAAAGGCTTCAAGTAAAACATATGTTCTTGCCCTTTGTCTCTCTGAAATGGTAGTAATGTTAAAGCATCGAAGCCCTCGAAGGGATTTATTTGGAAAATCAATAAAAACATGCAACAGTTAGTGACATCATTAATTAAAACCAGCCATCATCATACCTTTCCCTTCGGTATATGTTAAGCAAAAGTATTTGAACAACTCTCTACCCTGATAAAAAATAATGTGTTTATTTAATGAGATATTCCTACTTCTCTGCGAAGGTCCTCTCTAGTGAGACATACCTCAATTCTCAATTTAAACTATTTGGGTATGATACTGGAAATAAGTACAAAAACACAGTAATGGATTGGGCACGGAAGGGAGATAAAAGACTATGAGCAGCCACTAGATATGAACTTACTATCTTTGAAATAAGATTGCTTTATCTGCCTGGATTCACAGGACTTGGTTAAGAGCCGTGTGGGCTTACAGGTGTTAAACTAGCCACTGGCAGGCTATCATGGCTGCTCCAAATGCAGAGGAAATATTTTTCTACTTCACAGGAGAAGCTGCATGCATGAAAAATCTCATGCAAATTGGATTTATCTGACTTTACTTTTCTTCTCCAGTGAAGATGATGATTAAGCAAGCAGTTTCCTCCAACATTTTCATTCCAAATTGTTTCCACAGGCTCAAGTCTCAAATGACATGTGCCTTTTTTGGCTGGTCTAATGTTGGAGTAAGTAGATCTGTGCATCCTGCTCCACTCCCTGAAAGACTAAAATTAGGTTTCAGGGCTTGAGATTGTCTGGATGACTTAGATTCCACTTCAGTTTCTCTTTTGCATAGATAACTGTGATAATACTCTTTCCTAGGGCAGACTTGTTGCTTGGAGTTTAAGACTCATCACAGAAGGGAACCTTTACACTGAGTCCAAGAAAGACGAGTTAGAGAAAAAGAATAAAATGCCACTTGTCTTTAGGTTGTTTGAGACCTACCACTATAAATTACATTTTAGTGAGAAGACAAAAATGAAGCAGCCTCTCAAATTGGAACAGATTTTCAACTGTTCAGCTGTTTATAGATGCTGGAGGTTATAACTGCAGGCACAGGACAGCTCTGATAAAGAGAAGCTGCAAGCCTGCTGATGTCTATCTATCTCTGTCAGCAACTTATGTAATTCTAACTTTGCTTTTCCAGTATATCAACACTGATAAAAATAGTCCTAACAAGTAAAAAAAACCCAAAACATAATCTAACTTTCCTTTCTGAAACACATGTGACTATGAACGCCTTTCTGAACAGAAAATAAGTTGCAGGTAAAAACCAAGAATAGATTTGCTATTAAACAAATGCTACATGAAAGCACTCTCGTTTTTAACATAATCTCTCCCCTGCCAAAAGTAAATTTTCAACTAAAAACCTCTTTTTCCTGAAGAACATAAACACAGTATTAGAAATCAGTAGATTTTTACAACTGAGCTGTGAACACTTCAGTTCAGGAAATGAGAGCAAGTAATATTAGAACTCCAAATGCTGCTTAATGACTTATGCCCAGATCTAGTCTTCCCTTTCATTTTAAAGAAACATATAAAGTCTCCACTATCAGAAGTGGTGTTCATCACTCACTAATGTACTTCACATATAATTACTACAGTATCTTGCTTCATAATTATCTACTTCAAATTAGTCCTCCAGGAAGGGATGTAACTACCTCTAAGAGGTTAACTGGACTCTCTATATCTGGCTCACATTCCTAGGAAATACCTTCCAACTACAAAAATCCCCCCTATAATCACCATTCTGATATAGAAACGATCACTTAACTGGAAGATGTTAGCAGCTTCCTAACCTACACATATTTCCTTATTTTAAAGGCATGAACCCCCTCCCTACTTGTGCTGAAAGTGCTCCTAAGTGACAAATATGATTAATCTCCAAAGACTCTTGCCTTTTGCTTTTCAATGATTTCCTTATACACACTGCAGTTTATTTTAATTAAATTGTAATATGGGCTGAATTTAGCTGCTATTGTACAGAGCCTAGCACAGTGGTAGATAGGTCTGTCTGGGTTTTCCGAGTCTAGCTGTTTACACAAGAATTTATAGAAGGAGACACCCCATTTATATTTCTCTCTACTATTTTTCTGAAGTTCCCTTAAGGAAAAAAAAAAATTAAACAAAATTACAAAATAAATATCTAATTTAAAAAAGGGTTGGCAGAGCACACAACCACCAAACCAGCCTCTTTGTATTAAACTGTCTTCAGGGAATGGATTTTTGTGACTGTGAATTACTGTTTTTAATATAAAAACATAATCATGTTAGTTATTTGCACAAAGTAATTTAGCTTGCATGATACACTGTTGCATTCAATCCAAGCACAGTGTTCCTCATTTCCAAGAGCCTTTTGCTCATACCTTGTCAATTGAATTGGCATAACCATGGGGAACAAAAACAAAACAAGCCCCACACCTAGTCTGTTCTTATTTTTAAAGCACACAGAAAAATGAATTCAGTAATATTGTGGAGAACAAACTGGATTTTGAGTGAGTTCACTCTAGCCATAAAGTTAAGACCACAGGAGGAAAGTGCTTTCATCTTTGCAATGCCCAAGCCCCATACTAATAATCTTCATAACACTTAAATTATTATTGTCCTGATTTACTAATACAGAACAGAGGCCCCTGAGATATTAAACAGTTTCTCCAGGGTCCCACAAGATGCTTCTTGCCAACCTAGGATGGGATTCTCAATTCCTATGAACTCCAAGTCCTATGTCTTGACCTTGTTTGATCTGTTCATTAGCCATCTACCTTTGTTTCTTTATTAGGCAGACAAGCAATTAAGCTCTAGTCATTACAATGTAAGGAGCTGAATACAATTTAAAACCAATCAAATCAGCCGACCCTATTTGTTTTGATGTTTGTTCTGGAAGAGTCATGAAAAGCTGGGAACTGTAAATGGAAGGTTTGAGACATCCCTTCTCTCTCCCATGTTAACTATTGTGTCAGCCCACACATTAACACGCTCAGAAGGACCCCTTACTAGGAATACAAAAAGCAATTGCATGGCACTGCCTGATTTTTGCTCAGCAGAAACATGGAAATCAATTTAAAAAATAAATCACAGTTAAATTATGCTGCATATGTCAAGAATTTGGGCAAACAGGCTTGATTCTTCTTGACTAGGGCATTTGGGAGAGTTTTCTCTGTCATAAACAGATTTATTTGTTTGTGCTTGTTCTGCATCAAGTGAAGTGCTAAAACCAAACAATAGCATTGGCACTGATTAATATTAATTTTTGTTTTCTTCTGATACCTTTGCAAGTCTTAGTGACTAAAGAAGGTCTTTCTGTGTAAGTTGGTTTCCCCAGTACTGCTACACAAAGACATAATACATCATCTCTCTATAGCACTGACTTTAGACATCAGAGTGTTTTTGTTGTAGTGTTGGGTTTTTTTGTTGTTTTTTAATGTAACTGTCAAGAGAAATTGGTGCTGGCAATCCAAAGGAAGAGAAAAACCCTCAGATTTTGGAAGCCCCAGATCAGATCTGGGGAAGGGCTAATAGCTTCTACAGAAGATGATGAAGCCAGGTTCAAAGGCAATATTTGAACCAGATGATCTCTTTAAAGAAATGTGATTTAGTTCTTGTTTGGGCTTCATATAGATACTGCAAAGGGAACCTCTAAAGTTTTCTTTCAGTTTCATCCAAAGTCAGAAATAAAAGAACTGTACTCATGTTGGGGGAGAATCTCTAAAGCAAGCAGACACAGATTCCTGTCAAGAGATGTCTCCTTGCACCATTTTTTTGGTCATGCTTGAATCTGCTTTATGCAGCCTGTGCAAAAAATTAGATATGTCCTTTCTAATTATTTTTTTCTTGTTTTATGCTACAGACAGACCAAGGCAGTTGCAGAGAACAGGTTCACTTAACACTTCCCTATCTCTGGGCAATAAGAGGCATCCAAGAAAGTCCCTATTCATCTACTCCCATTTTCAAATTCTTTCCCAAGTAGTAGAGACTATGCACTGCTTTTGGTAACCATCTAACAATAGCCAAAATGACACATTGGCCACAAGGCCAAGCAAATGTGAAGTGATGTGAACAGCTTTTCAATTGTTCATTGTCTGAATAAACTGCTTGATACAGCAGAGTGGCAATTACAGTTGGAATTTTGCTCCGTGTCCTTTGCCTACATTTTTGTCACCATGCCCCATTTGATCTGAATGCTTTGAGCTCTCACACTCTGGGATTGCTGGATTCCTACTCTTAATCACTTATAACTTCATGGAAGTCAGAAAGAATTGTGCTTGTTGGACAGAGGGTAACTTCTGAAAGGGGACTGGCAAGGCCAGCAAAATGAGCCCCTGGTGTTACCACTCTTCACTTCCTCCCCAGCCACTGAAAACCAGCACAGACACTTGTCCACTTCTCAACCACCGCAGAAGCCATCAAAAGGAGACTGCATAACTATGGAGAAGCCCTGGCTTTATTTTAAAGCTGAACTTAAACTAGTGAAAGACCAAGAGCTCTACAGCTTTAAGTTCCTGATGGAGGCCATTGCTGGCCCATCATGGGACAGGCAGCAGAAAAATGCTGATGCTTGACAAACAGCTAAAAGCCCTGACTTTTGGAGTAACAACTCATCCTGTCTTCTGAGGTAAGTAAACTTTTTTTCCTACTTATCAGCCTCCAGGACAGGACTGAGACACCACATATTTCACAAGGTATTACATCCAGCCTGGATTCTCACCACACAGCCTCTGGGAAGTTGTCTCAGATATATCAGTTTGTGCAGCCTCTGATGGCTGAGCCTCTCCAGCAGGTTGGCTTGTGATAGATGGAAAAGAAGAAGGTTGAATTAAAACACCTTTTGTATCAATCTCCCCAAACAGCAAAATACAACTGTATGCTATTTTTCAAAACATTACTGTTGGACTGTTAATGGTTTGAAAACAACTATTTCATAACTCTTATTGACTTAGTCATGTTTCCATTGCATCTCTGATAGTTTCTTTCACCAGTACTTAGCTCTTGTGCTACTTTGTCATTAGCAGGGAAGGCCATCACAACACGGAGCACTTGCTGCTGTGAACTCTGCACAGCATTCTGTGAAGTTTCTCTATAACCAAGACCTGCCGTCAGCAGAGCCCTCTAAGCAATCTGAAATGCAGCAGTCCCATTAAATTACTTTCAGGGTCTGTTCTACCAGAATGATTTTCTGGCAGCAACCAATAAAGCAGCAAAGTCTCGTTGTCTGCAGATTTGGAGGTTGACAACTGGAATCAAGTCACCTCTGGCTGGTTTCCAAAGCGCTCCAAAAGAGGGGTGGGACAAGTGTCAGTGCGTGCCCAGGAGGACAGTGCCGAGGAGAGGGCAAAGCAAGGAAATCCCTGACCTAAGAGCGGTGGCACTGCCACCCCGGGGTCAAAACACAAGCATTTAGCAAAAGACATAAACGCTACCTCCTTGCTGGTGAAGCGGCTCTCCCAGGGCCACGGGTGCCAAGGGGCCGTGGCCAGGCAGCCGGAGCAGCACCACGGGAGGTGCCGTCTTGGCCGTGGGATGCCCATCTTATGTGACAGCCACGTCACTTCTGTGCCACACGCCTCTTTACACCTGGGCACGCTTCTTGACACACGTGCCAAGCCGGAGCGTTTGAAGGGGTGGGAAAGGAAGAGGCTGAGTGGCTGTGTAAAGAAGGCTGCCAAGTTGACATGCTGCATTACAGCGGGGGCTCCAGGAGTCGTGCACTGTGGGTGTCCCAAGGAGGAATAAAAAAAATATATCTGCAGTGTAACTGCTGACATGTACATTGCACTCACATGCCTGCCTGAGAATGGCACTGAGTGTCAAGGGTAGAGGTCACCTGGCAGCAAAATATACAAATATGGAGCCAAAAGACATCCGGATCTTATAAAGACTGGTTAGTTTCATACCTGCATCAGAAGAAAAGCAACCAAAACCAGGTAACATCATTTCCCTCAAGACATCCTTCTCTGTGTGTTCATCTTCTCCTCCTGAGTTTGGCAAAAGACCTTTTTACTGTATCATCCAAATGACTGAAAATGTCAAAGTAAATTAAAGCAACTTTGCTCCCTTCCTTCTCCTGGATAAACATGTTCTCAGAAAACTAGCACTTAAAGATGACTAATCTTCACCTAGTAGTAGTCTTACAAGATAGAATTTAACCTATAGGTAGATTTTGCTAGTGTTAAAAAAAAAAAAAGCCAACCCAAACAACAAAACAAAAACCAAATCCACAGTATTTCACTGCACAGGCAAAAACTCTACTTCCATACCACAAATATTGTTATATAGAACCATTAGGTATGTGATTCTCTTTATATAAATTATATGGTGTTATTATATAGAATCATCTCAACTATTAAAACAGAAGTTTTAGAAGTAGAAAGTCTGCCTCACAAAAGGAGTGTATTTTGCACAGTAGCTCCATGTTATTCACCCTTGTGGGTGAAGGGAGTCTGGCACTGAGCTATAAAACTCCAAGTTAAAGAAATAATAATAGTAAGTAAGAATATGATTGGCATGCCAACTTCTCCTGCCCTAAAATGGGAACCCGATCTGATTCTGTCGAATGCTGCATAACACACATTGCAGGAGAGCCTCCATCCTTTCAATGGAAAGCAGGCAAAAACTTGGAAGGTAAAAATAAAAAAAAAAAATAAAAAAAAAAATCACAAAAGAAGCATAAAAATAAAAAATTATATATTTTTTTAATGGCGAAGAGACTTACTCCATGACACATACCAGGCAGTGGCTAAACCATGACTAGATGGAGCAAAGGCAGCTGGGATTTTAAATCATCTGTATTTATTAGATCATATATTGCTAAGATTACTGTCTCATGGGAAGGAGAGGTGAGAGACGTAATAACACCAGCGATGATTAAAAAAAAGTCCAGCTTGACATTCAGAGCCCAGGCTGAACATGCAGAGCTGGCAGTTAAAATAGGAACCTGGTGTTCCCTTACATACTCAAATTCTTGCAATAGCACACTAAGAACTTTGAGTCACACTGCTTCATATCTTCAAAAGCCTCAAGTAACTGGATCTTCCAGAGACTAATACTGTACCATCACAGAAATTTTAGTGCATGTGCAAACTACAAAGCACTTCTGAAGAGCAGCTCAGCATAAAACATTGAAGCAAGGCATTTAATTTGACCATCTTTTAGGAGATGATTCCTTCACATCCTGAAGCACAAATAGTCTAAGCCTGCAATTTAGGAGTCCCAAAATTAATCAGAAATGAATCCCCTTCATGAATCTGAAGTGAAAATTTGAATGCAAAACTAGGTTTCCTATTGGATACCCTCCCAGCACAAAGCAAATCTACACAGGAAAAAATTAATAAATCATTCACAATTTTGCTAATTTTCTGGTGCTACTTTAATTCCTGTACTGCAGATATTAACTGGTGCCAATCCCAGACCTTCTCAACCTGTTTTCAGAACATTAACAAAATAGATGGAGATCAAATAAAAAGTGCTTTTTACCCGAGATGTACTTAACAGGCTGATTTTATATAGAAATGAAATTAGTTTTACTCACAAGTATTTAATCCAAGCATACAAACAATATATAGCAGGCAACTGCAATCTCAAATATCTGATGCACGTACAGAAATTCCCCCAAACCAAAAGGCCTGGCTGGGATAACATCAGCAGGTACTGAGATGTACCAATGTGTCCAAAAAGCTCAGAGTATTTACTATAAAATACTCTGACTAGAAAGTTTGTCATTAAAAGATGCCACCAAAAAGCCACAAAAATAACACCACAGCTTGGTATGACTTTAATTTTGATTTAACAATGCACAGCTTGGCACAAAACCTCCTTCTGATTTCTCTTCAGTAGTGCAGAACTTGTCATGAGATCCCTTTCTAATCTTACTTCAATAAAATATGCTTGACATCAAGATCCATATACATTGCTTTCAATACCGCCTATAAACACGTCTCTGCTTTGCTTTAAATGGAACCTCAGGGTACAAAGCAATACAACACAAAAATAATTGTGCCATTTTATGGTTGTGAAAGCTGTGCAACTTTAAAAGCACAGCTCAACAAATTGGAATGATAAAAACATCTTTATTACGTACAACTTTAAGATATATATGTATTTTTAAATTCATGTCCTCGTGATGAAAGAGCTAATGAAGAGATGAAAGGAAAACAGAGGTTATTTTCAGAGAATTAAAATGCTCAGCACGGCCCAGAGACAGCAATAATATAAAAATGCACGTCTAGGGACTTAGTAAATTCACCTAAACAGGCTGGCATCTGCATGAATGGAAACACAATTGCTTTTAATATCGAGCCGTCAGCCTGTTGTGTTTCATAACGACAAAGGAAATTCAAACAAAACAAGAGAGTTGCATTGTAATTGCAGGGGAAGTGCAGGCAAACGCTGCCTCCATTTTAGTCAGTGCAAAATTGCTGGGATTTGCATTGCACGGGAGTCTTCCCCATTCTCAAGGAACTCGAGTGTTAATTACAAAATTAATTAATAGTAAAAAGACCTAAAAAATAACCCAACCTAAGACAGACCTTTGAACAAATTGTCAGTAAGAGGCATTTGTTCTATACACTGCCCATGGTTGGAAGCTTAGAGCCACTAATCCTTTTTGCCCAAGCACCTTTTTTTTTTTCAATCATTCTTTTACTAGAGGTAAAACCAAAGCCCATGGCCCTGGAGGAGGGGGCTTAGCTGGAAAGCAGCAGCTAGAAGAGGAAGGATAACTTTGTGTTTATTGCAGTAGGCTTTTCTCCACAAGACCTGGATTATCATTTTCATTTTTTTGACAGAGGATTTTCATGCCACCTTGGGCAAGGTACCTAATTATCCCCATTCATATCACAGTAACTACTCCCCTTCTCTTTTGCTTCCTCCAGCCACTGTCACAGAAGAACATGTCTTGGAGCACACACGTACCCTGCCAAGTGCAACAAATCCCATTGTCCACCTCCAACCCTCAACCTGCTGTTTTCAGTCAGCAACTCACATCTGTGTGTGCACTCAGGACCAGACAGGACAACTGCTAGATGAACTTCTTCACTTCTTCCTGTGTTTCCTGTTCTATTCTGGTTTGGGGTATTTTTTCCCCTCATTTATTTTTTTTTTTTTAGACTGCTTCCCCTGCTCTAGCAGGAGGGTTGGACTAGATGATCTCCAGAGGTCGCTTCCTATCCCTATCCTGTGAAAAATTAAACAATGACAAAACCAAAAAAAGAACAAACTATTCTTGTGAAATTTTTCAGCCAATGTCCAGTCACTGGTCTCAGCTCTTGACGTCTATTAGCTGGACAATAGATGTCTTCCCTGGGTCTCCTGTAGTTGACATGGCCATATTCTGTCCCAGTACCATGAAGTGCTGTGAGATCCTAGACTCATCTCTTTGCCCTGCTGCCACACACCACACTCCCATCACATGGGATGTTTTCCCTCAGTAACTCACCCCAAAGAATGAGCATCTTGCATATATTGTCACTATAAGAGATAACTAAGAAACTTCTTTTAAAAACAAACAGAAATTCACGAAATCCTGTTTGTTACAAGATGATGCTCAGTCCCCCCTACCTTGGGCTAAGCTTTCCTTAGACAGAACCACACTCCAGACTTGATAATCTCTCCTTTGCACAGCCCACTCGAGCTCAACAGGTGCAATTATGTACCAATTGTCTGTGATTTTTAAGTTCCTGACTGTGCAATCATCCTCTGAAGCATCACTGAGCTGTGTTTGCATCCCGCATCCCCCAGAACTCCCCTGAGGCAGTGGAACATCCCACCCTGAATCCTCACAGATCCTGCCCCGTTTATCGACAGTTTGTAGCCAGTTACACAGAAGATCCCAGTTACCCTTACCCCACTTGGGACAAAACTGTTAAAGAAACACTGATCAAATAAAAGAAGTGACTCTGCCCTTTCTACCACAATCCTCTATACTGTTTAAATTGAAATAACTCAGATTTTCCATCATATATATTTTTTTTTTTTCCAAGAGAAAGCAGCAAGAGAATCATTGTTTTGGCCTCAAGGCATTCATCAAGCCCTCTCATTTCTTTCTTGAGTTCAGCAGAGTAGCCACTGGATCTGGTGTGTGATTGGATAGATTTTTTTTTTCCCCAGGAAGATACTTCATTTTAGTGTATATGGAAGGTATATTGCACATAGAAACCAAGGGAATAGAGTAGCAAGGCACTAAATCTATCTGCTAAAGAACATTTATTCAAAGGCAAGCACAAGGCTCAATCTAATTGACAATTTCTGCTCGAGGCCCATGATTAAAATCCGAAGGTTGCTGCAGGTAAAACAGGAAAGAACTAGCACAGCCATTGGCAAGAGCTTGCACAATAGATGTCATGACCAGCAGTTATCACAAGTTTGCTTTTAGCACCTTGTATTAATCAAGATGTGATGGGAAAAAGAGAAAAAAAAGAGGCTTCAACTCAAGAGCCCGGCAGAGCCCGAGGGAAGAAGGGGTTAGGGAGAGTGCAAACAGGGCTTTTCGTTACAGGTATCCTCTGGAATGTATGTTTGGCATCCCAAAAATGCACCTGTAAACTGCTGGGGTTCCCAACCCATTTTAGGAGCACTGATCCATACGTTGTGTCTGTGTTTTGTAAAACCTCATCAATTCCATGGGATTCTTCAGAAAGATTTTCCTCCCTTGCTGTCACCTCTGCACACAGGAGAAGCAGAAGATCTATTTCAGTTTCTGAAGAGTTCTCTATCAATTAACCCTGACAGATGATAAGTGTGAAATGCATTTGGGGTGACTCGTCCACTTGAAGCATTTTGTGAACCTGGCAGTTGAGACAGCAATTTAATTTTATTTTCAGCCAGGATTCAGTGGAAAGGAGCTGTACACACNCCTTGTGTCTATTGTGGCTAGGGCTGAAAAGGCAGATCCAAACCTTAATGCTCCCCTCAAATCCCTCCATTTTTAACTTGCATTTGTCTACTTTCCTGCTGCATGCATTTTTCCTGGATAACAGTGTAACAAATGCAATGAACCATTCAGTGCTCTGCTGTAACAGAAAAGGAACTCACAACAAAGGATTATCCTGTGTTATTTGCTTCCCCTCGTAAAGTACTAGCAAGCAAAAATATAATTAACAGCAGAGAAAGAAAGTTACTCAGTACATTGTATAATTGGAACTTGCTCATACCACCAGCAGGGCTCAAAATAATTGCCTCTCTTTCACAGTACAAGCAACAAACTCAACTAAAAGCTTCACATTTCATATTCGGAGTCAACCCATCCAAAGCATGTCAGCTGAGTAAGTGGATTGTCAGTATAACGTGCACACTTGCCAAAAAAAAAAGTTTCTAAAACTTTCCTTTTAAGAGGAAAAGGACACATAAAAGGCAGCACAATAACACAGAACTAGTAGCACTTCTATGCAAATCCTATTTTTGAAATTCCTATCAGTAGCTACACTGAAATTAAAGGCATCTACTGGTTGGTTGTAGTTACACTTAAATCTATAAGTAATTTGCAAATAAGTGCTGTTTCAGATGAGACAATTAACTTTTACCACAGACCAGATAGTTCACCAACATTAACCTTTCAAAAAATGTTCACAGATTGCCCTTTAACACGAGGGGTTCAATCACCTCTAAAACACATCTACTTCCTACCTCAAAACATCTCCACAGCCTTAGTTGAAGGTCGAAACCTGTGGCTGGGGGAGAGGGGCATGGGATATTAAAAAAATATCTCCAAAAAGGAGATCATCCCAGTCCTGAAGACATCATAGGACTTCTCACAGGCAAACACACATCCTTTGATAGCATCACATGGTGAGGAAATTGTTAAGGGAGGCACTAATCTACTGATTTATGAGCACAAGCACTTGCTGACTTGCATTAACTATCCTTCTCCTTGATAACCTGTTGAATTGTTGCTATATTTCCCAAAAATCCCCACAAGACAGCAAGCATAACTCACAAGCTAGATACACCCTCCTTCCCAAAATACCAAACACATTTAATCATGCCCACAAATATTAGCTTTAACTTTATGTAAGCCTCAAATGAGCACACAAATCTTACTATCACTATTTGAAGTTTAAAACACTGGCAAGATTCCCAAGAAGGCCACTGTGATTTTGGAGAACACCAAGAAATTCAAGCAAAGCAGGAAAATTCAGCCTGTCCCAAACAAGCAAATACATTCCTTTGCCAAACAAAAGTTCACAGCAAAGTTAAACACAGTATTAGAAATAACTGAGATTCATGGAGAAGTGGCAAGAGAGATTCCAAACCTTATGAATCACACCTCCCCAAGCTGGGGGTGTCTTTCTGTTTTCACATAGCAGTATGGAACTCAATTAGCAACAGCATTTGAAGTCAAGAATGGTCAAAGGTGGCTAGTACCTTGAAGGAGATCCCTTTATAGAAACTGTCCTAAAAACTCACAACCAATGTCTTAATTTCAGATCAGAAAAAAAAATGTTTTTGGGCTAATCTCAGGATGCAGGCAAAAGGCCAGCCTCTTAGGAGCTCAAATTCCAAAAACTGAGAGCACACAGGATTTTTGAAGCACCAGCCATCACTTCTTCTGTCTCAGCAAGTGCCAGGGAGAGAGAGGATCATTGAAAACTTGGCTATAGACCTCTCATTTTCATTTTGTTTCTTTAAAACAAATAGTTCAGCCTAACAATCTCCAGGACAAACATGGCTAAACAAAACAAAACAAAATAATCCCCNACACACACACACCCCACATTAACATGTTAATTAATATATGCACCCCATGCACATTGATACAAGAAACTTCCAACACTTCACACCTGCACCAATTCCATATAATACTGGGGAAAAAAACCCTTGGGTGCAGCACATTGTTTCTTGTGCATCCGAGTGGTACACCTTGGAGCAAATGTTGGTGGCCACCCCCATCTACCTGGACAGCATCCCTCTCAAACTCCTTTTACAGCTGCAGAACAGGTACTAGAGACACACCCAGCCCTTCAGGAGTTGGGTATACAGGCCTGAATAGATATACACAGCCCTGAATATCTTCTACTGTTTCAGCAGATTATTCATGGCAGTGCAAGGAGCTACTGAGGAACCAGGGGTATTCAATTTTACTTTATTTGATCACCTTACATACTACATTCATGCTAAATTCAGAATGTATCAACATCCCTGGTCTGGGCAGGTCAGGTTGGACATTGTGTTGGTCTGTGTTGTGCCATAGCTTACAGAAATCATTTGGGGCATCACTGGCCAAGGTCTTCAGGCATCACACAACATTCATCTCTAGCTGCAGGACTTGCTTTACTTCCCACATCTTTCCTCCAGCTGTGATCATCTTTCTAAGCTGCCACATCCTCCTCTTCTCTTAGGCTGCTTTCTAGGAACACTGCTTTTCAGCATCCTCTTCTCTGTGGCCCCCAACCTTCTCAATTACCAATCAACACAGTTTATGTGCAGAAAAAAAACAAGTGACCAGCCTGCTAATTGATGCATCAGTGTTATCTCTTTATTAATTGGAAGACGTAGCACATGCCACTTTTGTTTAGTTCAGGTGTTCAGAAAATTTACACCCAAGCTGTTACCAGTTTAAGAGAGAAAGCAGCAGGCTTTGTGCCTGACAGTTCAGAAGTTCAGATGTGGACATTCACCCCCCACATCCCAATTATCTGCCTCATGGCAATACTCATGATTTACTTTTTTTTTTTTGGCTGCAACTGTCAAACATGTCCTAATGCATGTCCTGCAAGTGCTTCACTGCAGTGACATGATGAAGCAGAATGATAAAAATCTATTTTGTATATTAATCTGACACTAGTTTGTTAATTATATATGTTGATAAGATTGTTGTTCCCTGATACTTTTAATCAAGAGGTAAAAGGGAGGCACTAATCTACTGATTTATGAGCACAAGCACTTGCTGACTTGCATTAACTATCCTTCTCCTTGATAACCTGTTGAATTGTTGCTATATTTCCCAAAAATCCCCACAAGACAGCAAGCATAACTCACAAGCTAGATACACCCTCCTTCCCAAAATACCAAACACATTTAATCATGCCCACAAATATTAGCTTTAACTTTATGTAAGCCTCAAATGAGCACACAAATCTTACTATCACTATTTGAAGTTTAAAACACTGGCAAGATTCCCAAGAAGGCCACTGTGATTTTGGAGAACACCAAGAAATTCAAGCAAAGCAGGAAAATTCAGCCTGTCCCAAACAAGCAAATACATTCCTTTGCCAAACAAAAGTTCACAGCAAAGTTAAACACAGTATTAGAAATAACTGAGATTCATGGAGAAGTGGCAAGAGAGATTCCAAACCTTATGAATCACACCTCCCCAAGCTGGGGGTGTCTTTCTGTTTTCACATAGCAGTATGGAACTCAATTAGCAACAGCATTTGAAGTCAAGAATGGTCAAAGGTGGCTAGTACCTTGAAGGAGATCCCTTTATAGAAACTGTCCTAAAAACTCACAACCAATGTCTTAATTTCAGATCAGAAAAAAAAATGTTTTTGGGCTAATCTCAGGATGCAGGCAAAAGGCCAGCCTCTTAGGAGCTCAAATTCCAAAAACTGAGAGCACANTATTACAAAACCCTTGCAAGATGAGTCTTGTGTGGACGTCAGGAAAGAGTTTGACTCAGTTGTTGTAAAATGCACTTAAGAGGAACATGAAAACTTAGCCTAGAAAATTATAATAATAATTAAAAAAAAAAAAAAATCATTAATTGGAAGAGTTTGGGGAAGGATGTGGAAGGAAGATGAAGCACCCTTGCAGTTTATGCCAACCCTGTTTGTATCAAGCTTTGATCCTGTTGGAAGGCAATAATAGTTGTGGTTTTTCTACAGAAGGGAAAGAAGGAATGTTCAAAATAGAGTATTTGCAAAGAAATAACACAAAGCTGTAAAGTAGCAGGGGTTTATTAGGGTAATTAAGGATCACTCCTGCAATCTGATTCAGTTCACCACGAGCTTAAGAGCCACTCAAAGGTTCAGCTCACGTTTAGGTGCTCGTGTAAGCCAACCCTTCAGACCTGACATTTACAGACCTGAGTTGGCTGCTGCTGATTTCAGTCAAGTGAACTGCACAGTCCCTTCCTTACCCTCTTGCAGAGGCAGATGTGTAAGTACAGTCACATGCAAACGGTAGTTTAAACCCTCCCACCTGTTTTGAACTTCTTGCCCAGACTCTGAGGTGCTTGGCAAGGAGGTGGTAATCCCAAAAATACTCAATTGTCTTAAGCCTCATGAAAATAGGCAGTGAAGTAAAGACCAAGAGCCTCTCAGGTGATGCTGCTTCTCCCAAGGACAATTTTAATCCTCACAAACAAAAGAAATCAACAAGAAAACCAAACACATGCACCACCTCCCAAACCCACCCACCCAAACAA